>KN361016.1:16517-34078 GCA_000785685.1 Uromyces viciae-fabae | reverse complement strand
TTTTTTTTTTTTTTTTTTTTTTTTTTTTTTTTTTTTTGACAAGTGAAATTTTTGTTTAAACAAAAAAATGTGTCCAAAAATCATCAAAAAAAGAAAAAAAAGAAAAAAAAGAAAGAGAAAAAAATAATCACAGTCTCCTGAATACCTCTATTTTTCTACATTTTTTATGGAGACGTTTTTTGTATTTAAGTATTTAATTAATGTGGGTGAAGCAATGTAGGCCTTTGGTATATGGTATGACATGGTATCCAATCCCAAAAGATTAGAGTCATTTGTGTCCCCTAGTTTCTCACTGAAGCGGCAAGGAGGTGACTTTATGTTACTTTTCCTCCTTTGATAAGGGTATGTGTTCCATTGCTCTTTATTTTGATTGAGATGCTTACCATCATGCTTGGATGAAGCATATGTTCCGATAGTCTCACACATACAAGGCAAACTTTGTCAAAATCCCATGATTAAAGTAGGCTCAACGGTCAGTGTACAACTGCACAAAGAAAAATAAGGTAAGCTCATAACAAAGTTGCTAATTGTCTTGCATTAAAGACAAAGCAACAAATAAAAATAATTGCACATGTGCTAGCAAAAAGAAAAGTGCATTCAATAATAACTCAGCAGTCATGAAAATGACGTGAGTTGTATATCAGGTGTAAAGAAACAAGCTAGATTTAAATTCTAAAAAAAAAGCTTGGGGCTCCGATTTAACTTTGGGTTGGAAGAATGTTCAAAAATACTCAACTGATATAGAAGCTACCAAGATAGGAAGCGGTGTCACAAATGAGGGCTGGGAAATCAAATCACTTCAAGAAAAACCATCAACAGTGGGAGAAAAAAATAATCTAAACCTCAACTTTTATACAAATCGGTTATTAGATCTGGGCGGAATGCAACTTGAGCAATAAACACAACTTAGTTTTTTTATTTTTTATTTTTATTTTTTTATTTTATTTTATTTTTATTTTTATTTTAGTCCTCTCTATTGCTATTATTTATTACCCTCAGAATCAGTTGTAGTCAATTACTTGACATTTATTCAGGAGAATGGCGCTATAAACCATTTCTTATGTTTCCTTTTGTATATGCATAGTGCGCAATGTTAAAACAAACTGCCCCTTAAAAAAAAAAAAAAAAAAAAAAAAAAAAAAAAAAAACACACTAAGGCAAAGCAGCTCTCTAGAAGTAGTAAAAATACCTCATTCTGAAAACTTTCCATTTGTAAGTCGGTATGAAGAAAGATTGGAAAACTATCCGTCTGCTATGATAGAAAACAATCTCAATTTGAATCGAAATCAAGATAAGGCCAAACCCTCCAATAGAAACGTACATTTAATGAAATTGGATCAATACACTAAGTTCATTAAGGACAACGTTCTTTCTTCAAACTTAGCTGAGGGATCCCGAAAACGGAAGCTCATGACTCTAAATGATGATTGACTTACTCGCCAAAAGTATAAAATGGTTTATCAAATTACAAACATGGAAGTCCCATCGTCAAGCAGCTTTATAAAAACAAAACTAATGAGAAAAGGGACAAGTAAGGGATCTATTGATTTAGAATCTAAAAAAAATGTAGAAAATTCTGGAAGAAAAAATCATCTTGCAATTGACCATTTGAACATCTATTCACAATGTGATAAGGGGAAAGTAAATTATTTCAAAGATAAAAACTTATATGAACTTGACAACTATCCTCAAGAGTTTAGGCAGATTGAAAAAAAAAAAAATCAAAGCAACAAATCCATCGGAATACAATGTTTTTTGCACGAATAAAATCCCAATTCTACTTATCAGAGAGAAGGATCTATGGTTCAAACAACCAAGTGGGGCTACCAAAGTCGAGGATAGAAAGTGGTCTGTCTACATATGCCTTGAGTTAGTTGGAGGAGAAATATTATCAAAATTACGAGGAATACCATTCATACAAGATTTCAATACAAAATTACAATTTTACAATTATCAAGAATCAGCACGATCACACTCTATAAAGTGAATAGTCAGCTATATTGGATTGTTTGAAAGCATATCCGAAAAACCTGTTTATAAAACTGAAGAAGAATTCCAAAATGCACAGAAAAATGTGATAAACTTTTCATTAAAATTTTGGGAAAGTCTTGATCAACAGAACTTGGAAGATTTTGAACCCCTAATTGATTCACCAGAACAACAAAAAACAAGTCGATAATTTAATTAGAGCAAGAGATTTTTCAGCTCAATTTAGTAATCCACTTTCAAGTAGTTTATTCTTAGAAGTTGAGAATCTTATAAAAGATATAGATAGACCTTGTGGTTATTCTTCATAAAAATTACCACTTTTAAATTTAATAGCTGGTAGACCTTTCAAGATATCTTGGATGAATCATTAGTAAATCTGTTTGAAACCTTTTGAAATTTAAGGAATTCACTTGATTAATTTTTCTAATCTTGTTTATTTTGACTTGACTTGAATTTCCTTTTTTTTTTTTTTTTGGCATTATGTAGTAAATTTACAGAGGTTTTCCTCATCTTGATTTGGGTTTTTCATTTTCATTTTTTTTTTTTTTCTTAAAAAAAAAGCTTTTTGTTGTTTAGTCTTTTTGTTTTTTTTTTAAAAAAAAAAGATAAGGGTGTCTACAATTCACCAAAACAAATCCATAGGCTCTTGAGCAGCCTAATTAACACCTAGGATGCTTCTGGGGCTTCAATTCCAGTGCTGACACTCAATTTAAGCCAGCAACTACACTCTACCCCCTTCAAGAAGTAGTATTGAACTTAAGCTTAATTCATAGGTAAAGTATATTGTGTCTGATCTATTGATAATCTCAGCATGATATGAAGCTTAACTTCATATGATTTTCTAATAAGCTTGTATCATACTGGTCCTGAATGCTTGTATAGCAACACCAAGGATACCAAATCAATACCAAGAAAGTTTAGGATAACAAAAAAACTACCTTGCCTGATTTCTCATTATCACATCATTTTTTTTAAATGAAATTCAACTTATTTTTAGAAATAATGAATGGTTCTCTTCCTGGGTCATCAAAATATTTTTTTTGTACCAATTTTTCTTCATTTTATATGAAAATATATTTCCATCATGAATTCTAGTACACTAGGTGGTATTACTTGATTTGATGTAAAAAGTCTCTTTTTCAGTTCTCAATAAATTGAAAAGGCAGAAAAAATTTAAAATAGAAATATGAAATGAATTAGATGGATTAGATAGAGAGACCCACATCAACAAGCACGGTGAAGAACTTACAGTAACTGCTCTCCTGCAAACCACTTATTTGGATTTATGGAGGGAGCTTCCTTTCTCCCTGAATCCACCTAATTTTTTTGGTTGTAGCAAGGTGCCTCCCTCTCTCCAGTAATTGAGTGGGGTAACTGGATTAACCAATTTTTGTTAGACCACCTACTCTTACTTTGTAATCCATGTGCAGCAGCTAGCCCATCTTGATCTATTTCAGAACACCAAGTTACAACTCTACCAATTGGAAAAGTCACCTTCTTTGGTTATTCATCATCCAATAAGACTACCTTTCTGCAATTGATTCACCTGTCTTTTTAGCTTTTAGCCTATAAGCAACATTTATAGATTCATTCTTGCTTTTTCTGCTCACAATAAGATATTTTTGAACATCATCTTGTTGGTTCAAGTGCCTATAATTAAATCCCATGCAGGCTGTTGAGTCATAATTAAATACCAATAGTGGTCCTGTTCCTGGTTTCCTTCTTGAGTTACTTAAATCTACTATCTTACTGTTTTTATTCTTTCTATTTTATTTTTATCAAATTTTTCTAGTATTATTTTCTTAATTATGTAATCAGCATCTTTATATAAGTCTGTTGCTCCCATGAAATAAAACCATTGTGTCAAAATCTCTATCAACTACTTATTAATCCTCAGCCCAGTAATTTAGAGCATTCAGCTTAACCTCCTGAATTCCAAGCTTAAAATTCTTCACTTCTCAGGAGGTTCCAGATCAAATTGGTTGGGCAGGAACAACCCAATATTAATTTTATTTCATATATCTTGTCTCATTTTTCATTTCATTTTCATTCTCTGCGTTATCCATTAATTTGCATTTTCTCTAAAGAAAGAAAAAAAACTATTTCTTGCTCAATCATCCATCATATCCTTTGTGATCATTTTCAAGATTTGAATTTAATTGAAAAAAAAAAAAAAAAAGATTTCATTACTTAAATCCTCAAGATAGTGAGTTATGAGCTTTTAATATGTTGATTCACTAATTTCAAAAATCTCATTGAGGCAGAAATCCTTATACTTCCTCTTTTGATCTAATAAATTTCATTCAAAAAGAATAAATAGTTGTTGAAAGATTAAAAATGTGATTTTTTTTTTCATGTCAAGTTTTACTTCAATCAAGCTCTTGTGAAATATTCCTCAAAAGAATTGCCCCCCCCCCCCCCCCCCCCTAAAACCCTTACTCTACACCCTTCTCTCTCCAGATATCTTTATTGGTGGTTGGAGGAAGGTGTATACAGTATCACAACTAAATTTTCTTATTTCAAATAAGTTGAATTTATATATCTCTCTTTCTTTTCTGAATCCAATGAAAGCTCTTAATCAATTTATATTTACCTAAAAGATTAATATGGTATCTTGATGTGAAAGTATGAAATATTTTATAATAATCAATAAGAATATTAATTTGTGGTTTTTTTAAATAATAATAATTAAAATGTTAAAATAATATATTTAATTTGTATTGAGATGTTTAATAGAAACTCTTAATGATTTATTTATTATTTTATTATAAATGGTCAGTTTAATATGATATTTTGAAAGATTTATATAATGATTTAAATTAAATGATAATATAAACAAAAATTATAAGATTAACTTAAGAAATCAAGATTAATTTTTATTTTAAGAAATAAAAATAATCTTTCTTATTTTTTGAGGTTTTAGTAAGTAGTATAAGTAATATTAATTCCTAGAAAAAAGACAGGGAAAGTTTCTGCTTCATTGTTCAATTATTTTTTAGAATTTTTTATTTTTATTTCAAACTGATGTTCTTTTAATTTTTTTTTTTTCAATTGATTCTGATCACAGATTAAATTTTACTTAAATTCAATTTTTATTATTTTTTATGCTTCTCTCTACTTTTTAGGGGGTTGTTTTTTGCACCGCCCAAAACCTGGCACAAACCGCCTTTTGACATCAGGAGGCCGTCAAGAGCTTTTTGAATTTTTTAAATATTTCCTAAAAATAATTCTAGGTGTCCTAGAGTAACCAAACCTTTTTAACAGCATCCTGAGACCCTCTTCTTCATCTTCTGAACTTTTTAGCTTCAAATAAAAAATTCAAGTACTCCATATTTAGGGAGTACACAAAATCACAAAAAAATAAAAAACAAAATGGTTAATGTGGGAATTGTGGCCTAAAAATTTTATCACATGTATTTCAAACTTATTGAAGTATGGGATAAAAAGATTTTCCACAGGGAAGCAAATACAATACATTTTATGTTTACTTTTGCAAAAACTGGTGCATGTACCAAAATTTTGCAAAAGTAAACATAAAACGTACTTTTTTTTCTTCCCTGTGGAAATTTTTTTTATCCCATATTCCAATAAGGTTGAAATACATGCAATAAAACTTTTAGCCCATATTTTCTGCATGAACCATTTTTTTACATTTTTTTTTTTTGATTTTGTGTACTATTCAAATATGAAGTACTTCAAGTTTCTTTTTGGAGCTAAAAACCTCAGAAAATAAAGGAGGGGGGTTCAGAATGCCGGAAAAAGAAATTTGGCGACTTGAGAACACTTCAAAGTATTTTTAAAAAATATTTAAAAAATTTGAAAAAGGTGCAATGGCCTCCTCATGTCAAAAGGCAGTGCGCAAAAGGTTTTGGGCAGTGCAAAAAAACAACCCCCACTTTGTATTCTTTTGAAATTCTTATTTTATGGAATTTCGGAGTTTATTTTAATTTTGACATTCATTTATTTTTTTATTAAAAAAATTTATTATTAATTGTTTTTTAAATTGAATTTCTATGAAATAAAGCTTGTTTTTAATTCTGCTTACTTCTGTCAATAAGAAGCATTTTTATCTTTCTTTTTCAGGGAAAATATGTGTCATTTTGACAGGGGAAGATAGTTTCCTGTAGTAAACAATTTGGATAGCTTGAGGGAGTTGCACTGCTCCCTTGAACCACTGAGTCATTTTTTGTTTTGTTTTGTTTTGTTTTGCTTTGTTCTTGTTCTTGTATTTTTATTAATTTTATTTTTTATTTTTTCTCTTTTTCTATTTGTTTATTTGTTTTATTTTTTTTACTTTTTTGTTTTTTCTTATTTCTTTTTTTTTTTTGTATTATAAATTATTTTTGAAAAAAAAAGACTTGGTTAGTTGGAGGAAGTGGGTTTTCTCCTCCAATCAGCAAGTTAAGTAAGGCCCCAAGGAAAATTTTTCCCCCACCAAAAAGCAAAAAAAAAAAACTGAATTCAGTCAAAAGCCCTTCACTGGAGTCTTAACCCTTTCCTTAATACTTGAAATGAATTCTTTATCATCTGCATCCTTTCTATCTCATATTCAAATTTCCTAATAATTATCAGGGCCATGCTAAAATAACACCCTCAAATTACTAAAACAACACCCCCGCCGTCGGAATGACAGCGCAGGGTGTCGTTTTAGTAATATTCACCCTCCAGGGGCGATGTCGTTTTAGAAACCCCGCTGGTGTTTTAGTCAATGACCCCCCTAAGAGGCTGTTGTTTTAGAAAGAAAATATTTAACAAAAAAAAAAGGGAATAAAAAAACTAACAAAAAAGATAAAAAAAAAAGGGGAAAAAATGAAAAAAATGAAAAAAATAAAAGAAAAAAGAAAAAAAAAACAGAAAGAAAAAAGTAAAAAAAAAAAAACATAGCTCCAATGAGCTGGAGGGATATAACTTGCAGGACCGGCCCTTGGGTTGATTTCTCTAACCAAACAATCAAGCAATCAATGATGAACACCCCTGGCATATAACCTCCACCTCTAAACCAGCGGGTGATGCATCCAAGGACGGCCTTGGATGCATCAGACGACCATTCATTTACCCATCCAACACCACCGATGCCTCCGCCGGCAAATCGGTTCATCAACCAATTCAAGCCAGGTTTTTTGTTATTTGCAAGGAAAAAGAGTCTAAGCTATTCGCCGGCATGACCCCCACTCAAATTACGCCCAGGATCAACACGACCCTGGCTACTTTTACTGACCTAGTTAACGGCACCGGGCCGGCGGTTAAAGGCACCACATTCCTAAAATCGAGTGATATTAAATTTTTTACAAAAAACCGCCAACTAGCCCTCTGGCTCCTACAAAAAAAAAAGAGATGGACTGACCTATGTGATCCATCATTAATCACAAGTCCTGTTTCATACCCAGTTCTCATTCACTCTACTTCAATTTTTTTTAATATTGAAGACAAGCAACAAATCAAGCAACTTTGTAATGAAAATGATCTTATTGAAAGAAAAATTATTTACATTCTATGGTTAGGAAACCCACATCATAATAATAAATCTCACGGGACTTTAGTAATAAAATTTGCTGAAAAATTTATGGCTAGTAAAATTGAAAGAGGAGGCCTCTTTTTTATGCATAACTTTATGAAGGGGGCCCACTATGTTATGGCCCCTACCCAATGCTTTAATTGCCTAGAAGTAGGTCATACAGTCACTTTTTGCAAGAATGAACCACTTTGCTCCAAGTGTGGAGACAATCACAACACAACAGTGTAATGAATTTGAAACAGATGCTATTAGATGCTTTAGATGTATAAATAATGAAAAAGAAAATTCAAATGAAGAAAATTCCATTGATTAAGATGATTTAAAATATATTCACAATGCCAAAAGCAATTCTTGCCCACTCAGAAATAAAAATACAAATCTTCATAACAAAACAAAATAGAAAAATAAATAAATAATAATAATAATAATAATAATAAAATAAAATCAAGTCAACAAAAACTTATTCAAAATGCTCTTTTTACAAATTTTCAAAAATCAAATTGATTTGATGTAATCAAGCTCATTAAATCAACCACCAACACATTCCATTTTCCCTTTTCTTTTTCAGTAAAAAAAAAAAAAAACTTTTTAAGTCAATCACAAATTACTCTAGATCATCATAACAATTATTAAATTTTTCACATTTTGTTAGTTTTTCATAAATTGAAAGAAGATAATTTCATTAAACTTCTTTCATTTTTCTTTATAATCAAAAACATTTTGTTGTTTTCCCTCCAATTTCTTTTTCTCTTCTTCTTTACTTTTTAAATTTTTCCAACATTTCCACACAATATTTCTTTAAAATCAATTACTCATACAACAGAAAAACAGTGTAAATACTTTCTTATTCAGTTTTAATCCATAGGTGCACAATGTGGAATCAAACTGCACTTTAAAAAAAACAAAAAAAAATATAAAAGAAGAAAAAATAAAAAATAATCATCAAAATAAAAGAAGAAGAATAAAAGAACCATAAAACAAAGAACAAATTAAGAAAAAAAAAGAAATATAAAGCATAAAAAAAGAAGACAATGTGGTTTTTTCTTTTTTTCTTTTTTTTTTCTTCTTTTTTTTCTTATTTTTTTTCTTTTTTTTTTTTCTTTTTTTTTTACTTCTTTCTTTTCTTCTTTTTTTTCTTCTTTTTTTTCTTCTTTTTTTTCTTCTTTTTTTTTCCTTTTGTTTTTTTTTTATTGTTTCTTCTTTTGTTTCTTCTTTTGTTTCTTCTTTTGTTTCTTCTTTTATTTCTTCTTTTCTTCTTTTATTTCTTCTTTTTTTCTTCTTTTTCTTCTTCTTTCTTTTCTTCTTTTTTTTCTTCTTTTTTTTCTTCTTTTTTTTCTTCCTTTTTTCTTCTTTTTTTTCTTCTTTTTTGTCTTCTTTCTTTTCTTCTTTTTTCTTCTTCTTTTTTTTCTTCTTTTTTTTCTTTTTTTTTTCATCTTTTTTTTTTTGTTCTTTTTTTTGTTCTTTTTCTTCTTCTTTTTTTCTTCTTTTTTTCTTCTTTTTTTGTTCTTTTTTTGTTCTTTTTTTCTTCTTTTTTTCTTCTTTTTTTCTTCTTTCTTTCTTCTTTTTTTCTTCTTTTTTTCTTCTTTTTTTCTTCTTTTTTTCTTCTTTTTTGATTCTTTTGTTCTTCTTTTGTTCTTCTTTTGTTCTTCTTTTGTTCTTCTTTTGTTCTTCTTCTTCTTTTTTCTTCTTTTTTTCTTCTTTTTTTTCTTCTTTTTTTTCTTCTTTTTTTCTTCTTTTTTTTCTTCTTTTTTTTCTTCTTTTTTTCTTATTTTTTTTCTTCTTTTTTTTCTTATTATTTTTCTTCCTTTTTTTCTTATTTTTTTTCTTATTTTTTTTCTTCTTTTTCTTCTTCTTTTTTTTCTTCTTTTTTTTCTTCTTTTGTTTCTTCTTTTTTTTCTTCTATTTTCTCTTCTTTTTTCCTTCTTTTTTTCCTTCTTTTTTTCCTTCTTTTTTTCCTTCTTTTTTTCCTTCTTTTTTTTCTTCTTTTTTTTCTTCTTTTTCTTCTTTTTTTTCTTCTTCTTTTTCTTCTTCTTTTTTTTCTTCTTCTTTTTCTTCTTTTTTTTCTTCTTTTGTTTCCTTTTTTTATTTCTTATTTTTATTTCTTCTTCTTTTTCTTCTTTTTCTTTGTTTTTTTTCTTCTTTTTTTTCTTCTTTCTTTTCTTCTTTTTTTTCTTGATTTTTTTCTTCTTTTTTTTCTTCTTTTTTCCTTCTTTTTTTCTTTCTTTTTCTTCTTCTTTTATTTCTTCTTTTATTTCTTCTTTTTTTTCTTCTTTTTTCCTTCTTTTTTTCCTTCTTTTTTTCTTTCTTTTTCTTCTTCTTTTATTTCTTCTTTTATTTCTTCTTTTTATTTCTTCTTTTTTTTCTTCTTCTTTTTTTCTTCTTCTTTTTCTTCTTTTTCTTCTTCTTCTTCTTCTTCATTTTCTTCTTCTTTTTTTCTTCTTCTTTTTCTTCTTCTTTTTTTCTTCTTTTTCTTCTTTTTTTCTTCTTTTTTTTCTTCTTTTTTTTCTTCTTTTATCTTTCTTCTTTTTTTTCTTCTATTTTTTCTCCTATTTTTTCTTATTTTTTCTTCTTCTTTTCTTTCTTTTTGTTCTCCTTTTTTTTCTTATTTTTTTTCTTATTTTTTTTCTTCTTCTTTTTTCTTCTCTTTTCTTCTTCTTTCATTCTTTTTTCTTCTTCTTTCTTTTATTCTTTTTTCTCTTTTTTTCTTTTTTTTTCTCATTTAGTTTCCTTCTTTTTTTCCTTTTCTCTCTCTTTTTATTTTTATTTTTTCTTGTTTTTTTTATTCTTTTCTTTTTCTTTTCTTTCTCTTTTCTTCTTCTTTTCTTTTTCTTTTCTTTTTCTTTTCTTTTCCTTTTCTTTTCCTTTTCTTTTTCTTTTCTTTTTCTTTTCTTTTCCTTTTCTTTTCCTTTTCTTTTTCTTTTCTTTTTCTTTTCTTTTCCTTTTCTTTTCCTTTTCTTTTTCTTTTCTTTTTCTTTTCTTTTCCTTTTCTTTTCCTTTTCTTTTTCTTTTCTTTTTCTTTTCTTTTCCTTTTCTTTTCCTTTTCTTTTTCTTTTCTTTTTCTTTTCTTTTCCTTTTCTTTTCCTTTTCTTTTTCTTTTCTTTTTCTTTTCTTTTCCTTTTCTTTTCCTTTTCTTTTTCTTTTCTTTTTCTTTTCTTTTCCTTTTCTTTTCCTTTTCTTTTTCTTTTCTTTTTCTTTTCTTTTCCTTTTCTTTTCCTTTTCTTTTTCTTTTCTTTTTCTTTTCTTTTCCTTTTCTTTTCCTTTTCTTTTTCTTTTCTTTTTCTTTTCTTTTCCTTTTCTTTTCCTTTTCTTTTTCTTTTCTTTTTCTTTTCTTTTCCTTTTCTTTTCCTTTTCTTTTTCTTTTCTTTTTCTTTTCTTTTCCTTTTCTTTTCCTTTTCTTTTTCTTTTCTTTTTCTTTTCTTTTCCTTTTCTTTTCCTTTTCTTTTTCTTTTCTTTTTCTTTTCTTTTCCTTTTCTTTTCCTTTTCTTTTTCTTTTCTTTTTCTTTTCTTTTCCTTTTCTTTTCCTTTTCTTTTTCTTTTCTTTTCTTTTTCTTTTCTTTTTCTTTTTCTTTTCTTTTTCTTTTTCTTTTCTTTTTCTTTTTCTTTTCTTTTTCTTTTTCTTTTCTTTTTCTTTTTCTTTTCTTTTTCTTTTTCTTTTCTTTTTCTTTTTCTTTTCTTTTTCTTTTTCTTTTCTTTTTCTTTTTCTTTTCTTTTTCTTTTTCTTTTCTTTTTCTTTTTCTTTTCTTTTTCTTTTTCTTTTCTTTTTCTTTTTCTTTTCTTTTTCTTTTTCTTTTCTTTTTCTTTTTCTTTTCTTTTTCTTTTTCTTTTCTTTTTCTTTTTCTTTTCTTTTTCTTTTTCTTTTCTTTTTCTTTTTCTTTTCTTTTTCTTTTTCTTTTCTTTTTCTTTTTCTTTTCTTTTTCTTTTTCTTTTCTTTTCTCTTCTCTTTTCTCTTCTTTTCTTTTCCTTTCTCTTCTGTTTTTTTCTTTTGTTTCTCTGTTTTTTTTCTATGTTTTTGCACTTTTTTTTTGTACCTTTTTTTTTCTTTTCCGTTTTTTGCTAGATCAACAACCCCATGGGCAAGTCGTTTACTAAAACAACACCCCCATGGGGAAGTCATCTACTAAAACAACACTCCCGTGGGGGATTTTACCGTTGCACACGGCATTCTACTATACAAAGTTTTTGGTTGTCTCAAATGTTGGGTACTGGAATTTTTTGAAAATTGATGTCCAAACCGGGGATGATTTGTCAAAATGATGTTTAAACCAGGGGTTTGAATTTAAAAATGATGTCCAGACTGGTTAGTAAGATCACTTGGTCAATCAAACAAACTGAAAATTTGTTATTACAAAGCTAGCAAACACTGAAATTGATCAGCTTATTTCTTGGAAATTTCAAAAATCAATTGCATATTGCTAAAACGTTTTTAGAATTCAAAACAAACAAAAATCATGTTTTCTTACTCAAGAAGCTTGCTATTTAAAATCTTCTCTTGGCTTTCCTATTTTTCTGTTATCAGTAGCCACATGCTTACATATATTTAAATAAACTGTCTAGAATAATGAAATAAAGATACATATTTAAATAAAAGGTCCAGAATCTTGAAATAAAAAGTTCCATAAAGCACTAAACTGATAGTCACTTGATTTATGGGTTTATGGTATGCTATAAGTGAATATATATAAGGGTTTAAAAGAGGCCTAAAGCCATATGTCCCATATCTTGAGTAAAAAAAAAAAAAACCGCTGAGTCAAATCCTTTGCTGCTATGGATCTGTAATCTACACACCCAGTAGACCTCAAAAGTGTGGTAGGTGTCATTTTTGGACCACCTGCATGGTGTAAGTGTTTGCCTGAAGCAACAAACCAAGTTTTGTGGGCAGCCCTGTACAACCCTGTGGGTATGCCTGACATTGGGTAACTGAGCAGCTTCTACCAACAGGTACCTGTCAGGTATCACTATATCCGTTTGGGACTGGTGTGAGACTCTAAAAGAGGATAAAGTTGATTTTAACCCTTATAGCAAAATTCAGGGAAGTATAGTGGAGTAAAGACTCTGCCTTGCTGGGGTGACAAGGGAGTCTGATAAGGTTTTACTTATGGGAGTGACAGGGAGCAAGCTACACCTGTTTATGGTGAGAATGATGGAAGCTTAAGAGAGTGCTTCCTGACCTCAGATTTGGTTGAGGAAAATAAAAGGGTGAAAGAACAGCAGGGTAGCTGTGGGAGCAGAGGATATGAGTCAAGTACTCTGGGGCTCCTTTACAAAAGTGGAGAAATGTGAGCAATGGCTACACACTGAGAGTCTATTAGTGAATGTAAGTATTTATTTCTTTTAAATTTAAGGAAGGTATTTTATAAGGGGGAGGGGGGGAATCTACAGTGAGACTTTTTGATTTAAATTATCTGATGGTTAGATGGGGGAAAAACACTGAGGAGAGAGCTGCTTATATATAAAAATGGGGGTTAAAACAGGGTACAACAAAACAGGGGTGTCAGAAGTATTTACAATGCACAAACATAGTAACTGAACTACTGGATTTTCCTTGCATGCATATTTCTAAGCCCCTGGATGATGATGTGACTTTGGAATGATGTAATTGACTCCTGATATGTGTGTAAGTTGTATGTAAAGTCATGTGGTAGGTAAGTATGTACAGCAAATGATGTAGACAGCCTCCTATCTATGTATGTAATATTTTATATGTCAGTAGACATTTATTATAGACTTATAACTCATGTATATACTCCATAGTATTGAATATTTTATTTATTATATTTTTGTGAAATGATTCTAAGTACCTGATTTTAGTCTTCTGCCTTGAGTAGCTCTTAAACTAGTGGAGTTGTTGATGTACCTTTGGTGGATGACTAGGGGTTATTTGAGTTGTAGAATTTATTTCTGAAATGAAAAGTGGAGAATTCCTGCTCCTTCAAGGTGAAATAATAAAAACTTTATTGAGTCCACTTTAGAGTACCACACCAGCTTTATCTCCATGCCAGCCCTCCAGCTAAGAAAAAAAAAAAAAAATTCCTCTGACCTCAACTAAAACCACTCTGCAAGGCTGCACTCAACCATCATGACAAAAAAACAACCACAACCATCAAACAATCCAGCCAATGCCTCTCTGGAACTCTCAACCCCCCACACCACGGTGTATGGTTGTTCAGCTCCATCAGGAGGTACCAGGGTGTTTATTGAGTCAAAAAACAGCAAAAAAGGATCCTTCTGCACCCTCCAAGCACCTTACAACCAAGCCTTCCCAGTCAACCTGCAAATCATGGGTCTGGAAATATTTACATAGTAACTTGAAGGTGATAAGGTCCAATTTTTTACTGTTTTGAAGAAGAGCAAGAGACCTTGCAATGCCCACCTAGCCCGGGATTGAAGCTCCAGCAATAAGTCAATGTTCAAGCATCTTTTCCGCATTCACCAGATACTGGACCCAAATAAGATTTGAACTGGCTCTAATGACAAAGAGTCAATGAACAAGAGGCAAAAAACCAGCCAGGTAAGTTTAATATTCTCTCTTTTTTTACTGTCCTGTTTCCTTTTCAATATTATCTCTTTTCTTACCATCCTTTTTTGTTTTTAATCTTATATATTTTTTTACCTTCCTTCTGTGAATTTTTTCTAATCAATGATCTTTTATATTTTCAGAGCTCATAAAATGATCTGACATCAAGCTCACTCAAGAAAGCAACAGCTTATCTTCTTGCTGATGCCAACCTACCCTTTTTGTTTGTGGAGCAGAAATCTTTCTGCAATCTAATTCAACTTCTCAATCCCTTGGTTTGACCTGGAAACTTTCTCTTCTCAAGAAAAACAATTGCAATTGAGGTACACTACCTCCAGAAGGCACATGCACGACACATTCAATAAACATTCAGCAAAATCAAGAATATTGGCTTTGCACTTGATGCCTGGACATCTCCAAATTCTATTGCATTTTTGGGAATCACAGCACTTGAAATTGCCTCAAGTTGGGAATTGATAGATTATGTTGTTTCCATGCCTCAGTTTCATGGTAAGTTTCTTGCACATATCATACTTTTATTTCTTCTTTCTCATGTCATTCTTTTGTTCAATTTTTTCATGTTTTTTTTGTAATTTTAAATTTTGACACTTTTTTTTCTTTCTTTTTTACTCTTATCTCAAATTTCCAGGTCCTCATTCCAGTCAAAACTTTGTGGATGTGTTTATTAATTTTATTGATTGATTTGTAATGGCTGATGCGCTGGTGAGCATTACAGCGGATAATACAAGCAACAATTGGACTCCAGCCAAAAGATTCAAGGATGTTTTAGGAGGCCAATTCATTGTTGCAGACAATTTATTAGGCTGCATGGCCCATGTTATCAATTTGGCTGCAAAAGATGGCCTTTGGGCCCTTGGAGTAGCCTATGATCCAACTGAGCAAGAAAAATTCATCAACAATTATCACATGAATATTATAAAAATAACACAACTAAAAGGATTTATTTCAGTTCAAATAAAATCATTATAATTATAACAACAAAAGTATATCACAATTTCTTTTAAGTAAGATAAAAAATAAAAATTGAAATTACTAATTACCTAAAAGCAAAACTGGTAATTCTTAAATGATAAAGATTAATTATAATAATTTGAATAAATAATAATAACTTATTATAATAACAATTTTAATTTAATATGATACTTTAATATAATTTTTATTAGTTAATAATACTAATAATGAAACACTATTTTATTTTTAATTTATTTTAATTTTATAAGAATGAGAAAAGATTTTTATTATTTTTTTAATTCATTTTATTTTATATTTTTTTACTTTTTATTATTTTTTATCTTTAAAAATCTTTTTATATTTAAACAAAAAGAATCTTGAGTAATTCTTGAATCAAATCTTGAATGATTCTTGAATCGAATCTTGAATGATTCTTGAATCAAATCTTGAATGATTCTTGAATCAAATCTTGAATGATTCTTGAATCAAATCTTGAATGATTCTTGAATCAAATCTTGAATGATTCTTGAATCAAATCTTGAATGATTCTTGAATCAAATCTTGAATGATTCTTGAATCAAATCTTGAATGATTCTTGAATCAAATCTTGAATGATTCTTGAATCAAATCTTGAATGATTCTTGAATCAAATCTTGAATGATTCTTGAATCAAATCTTGAATGATTCTTGAATCAAATCTTGAATGATTCTTGAATCAAATCTTGAATGATTCTTGAATCAAATCTTGAATGATTCTTGAATCAAATCTTGAATGATTCTTGAATCAAATCTTGAATGATTCTTGAATCAAATCTTGAATGATTCTTGAATCAAATCTTGAATGATTCTTGAATCAAATCTTGAATGATTCTTGAATCAAATCTTGAATGATTCTTGAATCAAATCTTGATTAGATTAAATGATATCGCTGATGATTCTGTAAATTGTGAAAGAGAAAAGAACAGCAATCATCAGCTTATGAAAAACAATCAATAAAATCACTAATAATACGTCATAATAATCATTCCATGATTTTAATTCACACGATGATTTATTTTAATAATCAATCATGGTTTTATTCTTTTATTAATTTTTAACTGTTTTAATTATTTAAATAATAATATTTTATCATTATTTTTATTAAATTATTTTAATTAAAAACTTACTAATAAATTTATTCTCATTCTGTATTTTCTTGATTAATTTTAATCATCTTTTTGTTAACTTAGAATGGTAAAAATAAAATTGTTAATTAATTAATAAATTATTATAATTTATAAAAATAAATCTTTTGTTTTATTTCAAAAAGATTTATATAAATTTTGACTCACTATTATATGTGCAGTCAATTAAACCCCTTTTGCTATTCTGACAAATATCAACCACATCACAACACGGCCCAATGGGATGAACGTAAACCTGAAAACTGTTGTCTCCCAAATTAATTGGTTATCAACATATGTGCAAGGATCACCAAAATGATGCAAGCAGTTTAAAAATGTGATGAACTGGGTTACTTCCCAGCAAGGTGATTCCAAAAAATTTAAAAAAATAATAAATCAACCACTAAAAAACATCAAAGTACTCGAGTTTTAGTGTTCCAACAAGTCAATTTAACCATCACTTGCAGCTATGGAAAGATTCTTTCTTGCCATTCCTTCATCCAGCGCACCCTCTTAGCAAGTGTTTTCACTAAGACAATTGTGGGCCCCCAAAGGGGCAGCCTTAGTGCCAGATCCATAGAAAATTTGCTTTGCCTGAAGGAATGGTATTGCTCCATTGGCACAATGGATCCTGATCCATATTGGGAAAGTGATGAGTTTGAAGATGAATCTTCATGATTCATCTCTCTTCTTACTCATTTTTTTTTTTTTTTTTTTTTTTTCTTTTTTTTTTTTTTTTTTTTTTTTACTGTTTCTATCTTTTTTCTTCTTTCTTGTCTTTTTTTTATCCTTTTTTTCTTCTTTTTTTCTTTTTTATCAGTCTCCACTTTTTTGTTCTCTGAATATCTCACTCTACACACCCGCTCATACATGCTCATAATATGCAATGAAAGTTGGTCTCTGATGGGTATGGACTTTCCTCCCAACCCCTGTACCTGGGTATATCTGACTGAGAAATACCTCCTGCGCTCTGACCAACCAGGGCAGATACCCAGGTATACCCGTGTGTCCCATGGTCAGGTCCCAGCCCTACCCTTGGCCGTTGTCACAATGGCCCAAGTGATGTTTTAGTATTTTGGGGGTGTTGTTTGAGCACACCCCTAAAAAAAAAAATAGTAATTTCAGAACCATTTTTTTAAA
This sequence comes from Uromyces viciae-fabae, assembly GCA_000785685.1. Taxonomy (NCBI): domain Eukaryota; kingdom Fungi; phylum Basidiomycota; class Pucciniomycetes; order Pucciniales; family Pucciniaceae; genus Uromyces; species Uromyces viciae-fabae. Next base: position 16,785 of record KN361016.1, on the reverse strand, counting down.
AAAATTTCAAAAAAAAAAAAAAAAAATCATCTCAACATCCTCTGATTTTCAATACAGTGGCACACAATCAAATTTTGAATGGTACAAAAAAATCAATCCCCTATGTTTATTTTTTCAATAATTTAAATCTAATATTCAAATTTTTATTCTTTTTTCTTTTTTTAATTTCTTTTTTTGAGTTTTGTTTCTTCTTCTTTTTTGTTGGGGTAATTTTTATTCTTTTTTTTTTTTTTTTTTTTTTTGGTTTTTTTTTTTTTTTTTTTTTTTT
>KN361015.1:17787-34115 GCA_000785685.1 Uromyces viciae-fabae | reverse complement strand
TTGTTTTGTTTTGTTTTTTTTTGTTTTGTTTTGTTTTGTTTTGTTTTGCTTTGTTTTGTTTTGTTTTGTTTTGTTATTTTTTGTTTTGTTTTGTTTTGTTTTGTTTTGTTTTGTCTTGTTTTGTTTTGTTTTGTTTTGTTTTGTTTCGTTTTGTTTTGTTTTGTTTTGTTTTGTTTTGTCTTGTTTTGTTTTGTTTTGTTTTGTTTTTTGTTTCCTTTCTTTCTTTTCATTTTTTTTTTTTGTTTTGATTTGTGTTGTTTTTTTTTTTTTTGTTTTTTTTTTTTTTGTTTTGGTTTTTGTTTTTTTTTTTTTTTTTTTTTTGGTTTTGGTTTTTGTTTTTGTTTTTGTTTTTTTTGTTTTGTTTTGTTTGAAATACATGTGATACAATTTTTAGTTCATATTTCCCGCATTAACCATTTTTTAATTTTTTTATTTAATTTTGTGTACTCCCTAAATATGGAGGGAGTACTTATGATTTTTTTGAAGCTTATAAAAAGCTCAGAAGATGAAGGAGGAGGGTTCAGGATGCTGGGAAAAAAGTTTGGTAACTTGTGGACACCTAGAAGTATATTTAAAAAATATTTAAAAAAATCAAAAAAGGCTCAACTGCCTCCTGACATCAAAAGGGGGTGCGCAACAGGTTTTGGGCAGTGCCAAAAACAATCCCCTACTATTATTATTATTGTTATTTTTGTCTTTTTATTCCCCTCCCCCCTTCCTTTTTATTTTGTTTTTCTATTTTAATCTTCCTTTATTTTATTTTTTTCTATCTTTGTTTTATTTATTAATTTATTAACTTTTTGTATTTTTATTCCCCCCCTTTTTTGTTCCTTTTTTTCTATTTTAATTCAGATTCATTTTATTTTTGGGCCATTCCAAGAGCATCTTCAATGTGGGTGCTAAACTTGGGTGGTATCATAAATTTAGCACCCGCGCGCCCAAAACCAGGTCCACTGTGGTTGCTATCCGGGGATGGGACCAGCTTGGGATGCTAAAAAATCCTAGCGAGTGTCTAGATCTACACACCTGGTGCAATCCGACATGTGATTTTTGTCTGGATTCACGGGCAGATAACGCAGCCGCACCTGGCTACTGCGTCCACCATTTGACAATGTGTATTGTCAAATTGTGAAACAGCGTTGCACACCCGCTACGTCAAGCAGGTTGGGCAACCATCCTGCCTTCCCCTTGTCCAGTAAAAAACCGCACGTACTCATAACGTGCGGTTTTTTACTGGACAAGGGGAAAACGTGGAGCAAGCACAACAAGGTGCTTGCTCAAGTTGTTAAACACAACATTTGCATTAACTTTTTTTTAACACATGCTCTACTTGTTTCACCATCACATTGGATGGCTGTTTCAGAAAATTAAAAAAAATAAAATTATTATTAAAAATAAAAAATAATAAAATAATAATAAATAATAATAAATAATAATAGAATAAAAAACAATAAAATAATAAAATAATAAAATAAAAAACAATAACATAATAAAATAAAAAATAATACAATAAAAAATAATAAAAAAAACAATATTAAAAACAATAAAAAAACAATAAAAAAAACAATAAAAAAACAATAAAAAAACAATAAAAAAACAATAAAAAAACAATAAAAAAACAATAAAAAAACAATAAAAAAACAATAAAAAAACAATAAAAAAACAATAAAAAAACAATAAAAAAACAATAAAAAAACAATAAAAAAACAATAAAAAAACAATAAAAAAACAATAAAAAAACAATAAAAAAACAATAAAAAAACAATAAAAAAACAATAAAAAAACAATAAAAAAACAATAAAAAAACAATAAAAAAACAATAAAAAAACAATAAAAAAACAATAAAAAAACAATAAAAAAACAATAAAAAAACAATAAAAAAACAATAAAAAAACAATAAAAAAACAATAAAAAAACAATAAAAAAACAATAAAAAAACAATAAAAAAACAATAAAAAAACAATAAAAAAACAATAAAAAAACAATAAAAAAACAATAAAAAAACAATAAAAAAACAATAAAAAAACAATAAAAAAACAATAAAAAAACAATAAAAAAACAATAAAAAAACAATAAAAAAACAATAAAAAAACAATAAAAAAACAATAAAAAAACAATAAAAAAACAATAAAAAAACAATAAAAAAACAATAAAAAAACAATCAAAAACAATAAAAAAACAATAAAAAAACTAAAAAAACAATAAAAAAACAATAAAAAAATAAATAAAAAACAATTAAAAAACAATTAAAAAACAATTAAAAAAAATAAAATAAAAAAACAATTAAAAAAAATAAAATAAAAAATAAAAAAAATAGTTAATTTTGATTTTGTATTGAAAATATTTATATTTTATTGAGAATGATTTTTAGGAAAATGAAAAAGGTTAATGCTTATTTTGTACACTTGTGAAAACAATTTTTTTTTTTTTTAAGAAATCCCTCAGCAAATTCCAAGGTGAAAAACCTATATTCATCATCATTGGGAGTTTCTTGCCCACTAACTGGGACAGGGGCAGTACCTAATGCAAAATGGACATCAGAGATATTAGGTACTGTGATTGAATCTAAGGGGATGTCTTTGATTTCACAACCATGTGAGAATAGATCCTCATCCTTTTGTGAGTTTTGCGTGCCTAAGAAAAATTACAAAAAAAAACAAATTAGAAAATATTAAAAAAAAAAACATTGAAATAAAAAAAAAAAACTTAATTTTGTTGAAAAATTATTGGTTGGCCTCGAAGAAAATTGAGTCTATGATAAATTTGATCCCAATTTCTTGTGGATTGGGAAACACTGTGAAGGAGGTGGTGTACCATCACAAGACGTAGATGAGAAATTCTGATTCTAATTGGCCAGTTGTTTCAAGCCTTTTCTCTAACTAATTCAGGACTAAATTTTTCATTCTTTGCTGGGAGGTTATTGAACACCTGTCATAATCAGAGAAAAAAATTAATTAAGAGGAATCAAATTAAATTAAATGAACATAAAAATAAAAGAAAAAAAAAAACAAGAAGGGAAAAACTCACTTAAACAATTAAATCATACAAATTGGGTACTGGCCCCCTAATTGATATACAATTGGTGAACAATATATTTTTAAAAGCTAAATTTTAAGATCATATCAGTTGGGATTTACTTGAACAGATCAAAAGTTTAAAATGTGAAAACAAAAACAAAAAAAAGTTACAAGCACACGGGAAGCACCACAATGTTATTTTAATTGAGTACTCATGAAATTCAAAAACTCCCCTAGTTTTGTGGGGTCATCAGAAAGGTGGCCTGGGGGGAGGTGTTTCTTTTTCCAGTCAATTGGTTGATTGTCAATCACATCCTGGAATTTGGAGACATCAGTAAAATGCAATCATCATAAAAAGTAAAAAAAAAAAGACTTACACGGCAGATAATCAGAAAGCATTTTGTTAATATACGTCCACTTTTATCTTTAGTGGAGGAATAAGCTTTGACCTTAGGGTTTAGAAGGGTAATTCAAGCCTTTCCCCGGAGGAACTCCTTTTGGTGCATTGAGATGTTAAGATTTTTTAAATTAACTGATGAAATAAGAGAAAGAAACAAAACATACCTTGATTGTCTTGTCAAAATAAAAAGCTTGCGAGAATTGTTGCTTGTGAGCCCCAACTTGGAGGGACGCAGTGATTAAAAATGAAATATAAGCGTGTATATTGGCTGCAGGACACTAAATTGAATGGATTAGGCTTCATCAATGAGTGATCAAAGATATTAATAAAAATAAAAGATAAAAATAAAATAAAACAATGAAAGTGGACTCACCTTGGTGGATTCAGTGGCCAGGTGGAGATATTCATCATCAAGATTAAATTTTTGTTGAAGTCAATTACATAATGTATTGAATTCAAAATTGGAGGGATTGTCATTGGCCATCTCAGAGTCAAATTCATTTCCAGTTGCTCCAAATGAGGTGGAAGGTAGAGCTATAACAGGTTGAATCAGTGGTTGGTTTTGGGTAGAGTCAGCTGAGTCCCGGTTGAGGTTGAGATAAGTAGAAATTTCATCATCTGTCCCAAGGGGATTGTCAAATGGATCCAACATAATGATGTGGATCTTGGAGGAAACAATAAAAAAAATAAGATCAAGAGAAAGGAAGAAAGATAAGAAATGATGTTGGTCAACAGAATATAAAAAAAAAACACCCAAGAGAAAAAAAAATCATGTGAAAAAAAAAGAAATCATGTGAAAAAAAAGGGAAAAAACTCTCCTGGCAGATTAAAGATAGTCAATCTGGACCTGGGTATCAACCGGTACCAGGGTACCCCTCCACTTTTTGGAAAAATTTAGGCACCTAGTACCGCACCTAGCACCCCCTTGGCAGTGAGGAGGGTACCTCCTGGAGGTACCCACAGGTACCTCCACAATAATTGGGCCTCCATATTGGTAAAAAGTACTCTAATTCACACATATTCAATAATTTTCCTTCAACAATCACCAAGTAATATTCTTTCTATCTCCTTTCAGAATATTTTAATTACTTCATACTGGGTTCAATATGGGTTCAATACTCATCTGACACTAGACTTATTTATGGCCTTTGTTGCATCGGCATTATCAAGCCGCTCTTTCCATGCTTCCAAGGTACCATCTCTGATTTGATTGTTCTTTGAGTAGAAAATATTTAATCACTTAATTCTCCTCATTGGATGGAGGCTGGCTAGGTTGAGGAGTGGTGTTATTGTTTTCAATAGGGAATTGATTGGTTTTTTCTGGTGGCTTCTATTGGCCTGGTGAATTTTCTGAGGTTGATGTCAACAAGGTGAGAGAGGATCGATGATTGGGTTGTTTGTGGTTGGGAGCCATTTTTGTTGGAATTTTTTCCTTTTGACAATTTCATTATGCTATGAGTTGTCGATTCAGTTTAAGTTTAATATTTCAATCAAAAAAATTCAAATAAAAATAGTAAAAAATGAGGATAAAAATAAAATATTTAAAATAGATAAGAACTGCAGTAGTATGTGTCTTGTAGTCATTGAACCCTGATAATCAGTAGTCAGTAATATTCTTGAGAAATATTTTTTATATTTTTATTCTGTTTTTATTGTTTGGGAGCTAAGTAGGTAGAACTAAAAATCCTAATTATAAACTAACAATCCTAATTATAAACTAACAATCCTACTTTTAAACTAACAATCCTAATTATAAACTAACAATCCTAATTATAAACTAACAATCCTAATTATAAACTAAAAATCCTAATTATATTCTGAATATAAAATAATAAAGTAGTAACATTAAATCAGTAGTTTTTGAAATTATCTCTTGCTTTATTTTAATTCTCTTAGTTTGTCATTTTTTATTATTTCTAGGGCTCAGAACCACATTAAACCCCTGGAATGTTTCTCAGGGGGCTAATCTTGTTTTTCTTTCTTTATAATCTCTGCAGTTGTGTTAGAAATAAAATCATGGGTTCTTTTCACTCTTTTTTATCGTGAACCTTTCCTAGAGCTCCCCCCCGAATGACTCTAGTCCTTATTCTCATAAAAATTCATAATTAAATCAAACAAAAAAATTATTAAATAAATTTTAACTCATTAATAAAAAAATCATCTAAATTTAGAGTTAACAAATTTCCTGCAGGCTGCAGAAATTGGTTCCCCACCTGGTGGCCAGGGCTGGGAGGCACTTGTGGGAGGTACCAGGGTACCACACCAAATCCCTGCCAAAATCAAGTACATGGTACCACACCTGGCACTCTTCACTGGTGCTATGGCAGGTGTGAGAGGTACCTGCTCACAGGTACTAGGTACCCTCTGCAGGTACCAAATTACTATCTTTATGGCAGATTGATTTTTAAGTTTTTTCCACAAGTCATCTTCTTTAAAAGAAAAAAATCAAAACTAATTTTTTTAAACAAAACCCATTGAATAAGTCTTTTGGCAAGTATATTTTTATTTGAAATAGAATGAATTTTGAAGGAAATTGTGAGTGAATCAATGTGAATAAATAAAAAAATTTGACCAAAAAGATCAAACTTACCAAAATTTTAAATTGGATAGATTTTACGGAGAATGCAACTGCTGATGTTAAAGATATTCCTGTAATATCTGCCATTCAAGGATGATGAAGGCCATTAATCGGCACATCCTACTCGCAAGCCACATCAGAAACGTTATTGCACTATCAGATCAAATCATTGGAACGTCTACAGGATCAAGACTAAATCAGCAAAATGAAGAGAAAAATTCCGACAATGTCACAATGAACATAGCAGAGAGTGAAATACATCAAAACTTTAGTGATGTGTCTCATCTACCACAAATTTTTGATGATAATGAAGAAATGGAACAAACTCACTCATATTCCAAAAATGGTGGTATGAATGCTAGCAACATTCCATTTGGTACTTTTGAAGAGGAAAAAGACAATGATAGTGAAACCAAGTCAGACATGGGTTTGAATTACGTTAATTGGATGCATTTTGCTGATATTGCTATTGGTCAAATTCAAGCAGAAAAATCAGACTTGAGCATGGACTTAATTGGATGCATTTTGCTGATATTGCTATTGGTCAAATTCAAGCAGAAAAATCAGACTTGAGCATGGACATAGAGTATAAAAACAAAACAAAAAAATGCTTAACTATTTCTGAATGGTATCCATTCAAAAACAAGATGGTCAGTGAATCCTACAAACAAGAAATCAATCAAAGTTGTTCATTTTTTTTAATCAATCAAAATTGTTATTTATTTATCTTTCCCTTTGTTTTTTTTTCCCCCTCTTCATCTTCTTAAAAGTTTCTCATAGGCTTGCTGATTGTGGTTTACTTGCAGAAACTGGTTTCAAGGTCTTTTTATGATCAGATTTGGTTGGTTTTGTCCTTGTGTGATGTGATGCTGCCGGGGTGGGAGGCTTTGCGGAGGAACCGGGCTCAAATCCGTTTGGCATTTGAGCACAAAGTTTGTGAAAGGTCCTCTGTCACGGGACAAACATGTTTTTCACTTAGTGTGAAAGATATCATCTCACATGTGAGTCCAAATTATTATTTATTTTAAAGAAATCTTCAACATTTAAACAAAAATTAAGAAAATCATCATCTAACTAAAAAGATTGATAAAAAAACAAATTTGATTATTTCCAATAATAAAATCCAACACAGGATCTGGCCAATCCTTTTGTAAATAAAAATCTTTACTTCATTCCAGAAGAGAATGAAGGATTAAATATTTATAAATTATCTCAAAGTAAAAAATGGTGTGAAGAATTCTCTCCTGATAACCGTACACAGATGGTTCAATCAAATTTAAATCAAAATCATTATTATATATTTGAGCCAGTATTAATTAAATCAACCAGTTCCATCTTAATTCCCATTTTCTTATAAAATTTTAATGGAAAAACTTTTTCCAAATGCATCAAACCAACAACCAGATTACACCATGAAAAAAATAAATGTTCCATTCAAATTCCATCTGAAATATCTTTAACTTCAATTGATTTCATTACAATTCCTGTGGAAAATTTTGATCTACTCTATTCAGAAGTTAGAATGAGAAATGGTGCCCATCTGTCTGATTGTTGTGGGAATGTAATTTTTGGTCAGTGCTAAAAAATAATTCTGGTTTTTATTTGTTTTTAATTTGACTTATTCATTTTAAAACAATAGAAATTGAACAAGAAAAAACTACAAAAATTCTACTGCCTAACCCATGGAGGCTCAAAGCTAATGGAAAAATTATTTGACATGTTCCAATAAATCTTGATTCTGACAACACATCTGGAAACATTTCCAAGCAATTTAATAAACACATTTCTTACTATTTCACTATGTCTGGACTTCCTCCAAAGCTCTCAAATCAACAATACAATTGCCATTTTATTTGCACTTCAAATATTGCAACAGCAGTGGAGTTGGGGGAGATGGTTCTTTCAGAGCAGAATTATTTTTTTTAAATATAAATCAAATATTCTTCAAAATACCCTCCAACATTCTACATTCTGATTTTTGATATTTTTTTTTCATCTGTTCTGATTTTTGATATTTTTTTTTCCATTCAGTGATATGGCCACATATGGATTTAATGCTTATGAAATTTCTCTTGCACAAGAAGTTCTAGTCATTACATTAACAATGTGCTTTCTGGGTGATTCACCAATGCATGCAGAAATCACCAGTCACCAGCAGAAATTGCGGGACACCTGCCACCAGTTGACATGTGGTTATCTCATTTGCTATTGTTTTCTTACTTCAAAATCATCCCATAATTACATTCAATGCACAGTGACTGTGCATTGAAGTTAAATTGGAATAATCAACTATTAAGATTCAAGTTAGAATAAAAGTAATGTGAAGGTTACCACATGACAACTGCCAGCAGGTGTCCCCCAATTTCTCCTGGTGAGTACACCAAATCCTGGGGTTTCACTCAATCCATGTCAAATGTGCTCCTCGTCTGTATCTGAATTGAAAGAAAAGAAAACTAAAGCTTACATTGAAAGTTTTTTGGGAATGGATGGCCATGGATTAAAGGTGTTTCATTTTTGCTTTCTTTTTACATTCTCGCCAATTTTTTTTTAAATTAAGTTTTTTTTTTCATTTAATTTAAATTTATTTGCCAACTCAGAAACCAAAAAAGCCACGAATTTGGCAAGAAACTATTGAAAATACAGTATAATGGTGGGAATACACAAAACAAAATCAAATAAAAAATAAGTGTGACAAAAAAGCAAATGAATATGGTATAAAAAATGTTCTTGGTGGAAAATTTGCTGATGAAATTTTCCAATTCAAGGCACAAAAAAAAGAACTTGTCAAAAATCACCAAACCATACCAGATTCAATGATGCATAATATTCCTGAAAGAATTCATGAATTGGACCAAAATGAGCAGCACAGGCTTTTCAATCCTTTTTTCCAGTTGAAAGGTTTTTTTACTTTTTTGGTTTCTTTTGTCTATTTTGTTTAATAGAAGGTTTATTTGCTGATTTTTCATTTTTCATTTTTTTTTTTGATAAAAAAAATGTTTTAATGGTGTTAAGGACACTCCTGTTGAAATTCTTCATGTGATCTTACTTGGAGTGGTTAAGTATCTATTTAGGGAATTTATGGACCATCTGAATGCATCTGAAAAAGTGAAGCTTTTTGGACTCTGGCAATCTTTCAACACCAATTCTCTTAATATTCCCTCATTAAAACCTGCTGCTCTGGTCCAGTATTCCTCTAGTTTGGTTGGAAGAGACTTTAAAATAATTATTCAAGCAGCACCATTTATTTTTTTTCAATTCATGAATCCATCTCAGATTAAAATTTGGTCTTCATTATTTCATCTCACTCCGCTGGTTTTTCAAACTCACATCACAGACATGGAAAATTTCCAAACTCAATTAAAATTACGAATAAACTTATTTTTATACTACATCATCCAATCCTCTGGGCAGTGGACCAATAAGCCCAAATTTCACATGCTTCTACATCTTCCTGAATCAATTTTAAGATTTGGACCTGCCAGCCTCTTTGCAACAGAAAAGTTTGAAAGCTACAACAGTGTTTTAAGACCTTCATCAGTTCATTCCAATCATCTTAGTCCTGGACGTGACATTGCTATCACATTTGGAATATCACATTTGGAAATTATTCATCTGCTCCGTCAAATTTTATCTGGTAGCTCAATGTTTGATAAAAAAAAGAAAGAAAAAGTTACAGCATCTTCTCAAGGAACTCAAATTTTTGAAACAAACAAGAATATTCAAATGTCTTTTGGCTATCAGTCAATCTCTTAAAACCTGACATTCCCTCTCATTAAAAAGAAAACTGTTGACCCTTCTGAAAAATTAGAAATTCCTCAATTACTGAAGAATCACTTTCCAGACTGTGAAATAATTCAAATTGAAGAGGTCCAATTGAATGAAAAGCAAAAGTTGAAGAAAAACTAGTTTTTATTTTTATGTTTTTTTCATGTTTTTTTTTCATGTTTTTTTTTTCATGTTTTTTTTTTTTCATGTTTTTTTTTTTCATGTTTTTTTTTCATGTTTTTTTTTCATTTTCTGATTTCTTCATGTGATCAATGTCCAACAGTCCAATTGAACGCAATCACAAAGATTTTGTTTTATTTAGTCGAAAGCTAGCAGTCGGAGATGCTAAGCAAAAAGAGAAACAATTCTGCCACTTGCGGCCAACGATGTTGTTGGCTGTACGCACGTCAATTGACCTGCGGCTGAAAGACTGGTTGAGCCAGCCGGGTTGACATGGCAGTTAACCTGGCTGGCTCAACGAGTCTGTCAGGTTCCTGCTGGCATTTCCGCGTCACCAGTGGTAGCAGGGTGCAACCTGTGAAATCCGGTGGTTGATTGGGTCCGCACCACGCTACCCAATCAACCACCTGTGAGGGTAGCGTAATGGGTTTGTAACTCAGAATAACCACTCAGTAGTCCAGCGTTGCAGTTGGCCAGACCGGAAGGAACCAACATAAAGCTGGTGTATGGTTTTACATCAGCTCCATCCTGTCTGGCCAACCGCTTGCACAACTAAAATTGTCAGCTGGCTACTATGTTAGAGCCAACTAACAAATAACAGCAATGAAAATTTGTAATATTTTTATAACTAAAATATTAATAAAACAACAAAATAATGAAAAGATTATCAAGCAGTAGTAATAGTACAAATATTATTGGATATTTGAATTCCTTGGTAAAAAATAACCCTAGTCACTCAACAGAAGTATGGGCAAAAAATACCTCCTTCTATTTTATTTTAATTATTGAAATAAAATAAGAAGGAAACCCCTACAAACCCCCTGATATTGTATGTCATGTATGTCTATGTATATGTACTAGAACATATTTATGCATAAAAATAGGGTGTTGTGTATAGTTTAGGAGTTAAGTACATATTTGCAATAACTTCAATTGACAAGGAAGATTACATAAGCAATTATTCAAACAGGTGACAAGAGTTTCAAACTGGATTAAATAATCTACTTGACAAATCCCGCGGGCCTGAATGGGCCAAAACTGTTTTGTTTGACTACGTGAGTATTACCATCAAAATATGGCTCTCACGCTATTTCTAAATTCAGAAGTCTCATGCAAAAGCCTTTTCCCGAAGAAGTAAGTATTTTTACTTTGTCATAAAACATCAATACTTCCGAGGAAAAATATGGAAAGCTATTGGAAATAAGAAATTCAATGGAATCATAATTTTCAAATAATAATTGTATTGCTGATTTGACATGAATAGTTCAATAATTCATAACTCTGTCAAATCAACTCAATAAAGTAATTGAAAATTATAGAAAGAAAACTAAGGCGTGACCAAACACTTGGTTCAAAGGAAAACAGCTGTATTGCACTAGCAGCAATACAGGTTACATTCCACCATTTATCCTGGCCAAACCAATGACGCCCCAAGGATACCAGATTAATCCCAAGGACCTCAGAGGTTACTGAGCACGGGAAAAATACCCAGTACTGGTCTAGACCCTCCAGTACTGAACAAAAAATACAGGGACATAGGAAAAAGCGCCCTAAACTGTGATGACCCCAATTCCTGCCAACTTGTGGTTATCCTGTACGCCCTAGGGGTTGGAAATGTTATATAAGAAGGCCTATCATCTTCGTCCTATTCATCCCCCATCATCTTACTTACCCAGCTAAAATAGTTTATGTACATACCAAAATTGTAGTATTAGTAAATTCTTAGCATTAAGTCCTTGATCATCCCAGGCCAATTGGATCCCCTTCAGAACTCCAACTGTGCTTCTAAACCCTTCAACTGCGCCCTTGGATCCCCTTCAGAACTCCAACTGCGCTCTTATGGACTCTGTACCCATTATATGTCAAGCCATGGACCAGTGAATCTGCTCCAGGCTCTTACTTTATGGTATATTGGGTATAATAACCCCTGATCTCTATCAGGCCCCAAATACAAGTTGTATATCAGCTTAAAAGGGTTAAAAACACCCCAGAGTGCGCTCTGGCCCCTTATTTCCTCAGAGGGATCAACAACCCCAGTTATACTGGCCCCTCTGTTGGAAATTATATATAAATATATAATTATTCAACTACCAAACCTTGGAAGAAATAGTTGTATAACTATTTTTCCACACCTTACAGCGTGTGTAGCTAAAGGGTATTCAGTCCCTGGCATCACAGCAGCTGACAAAAATCCAGCGTGCTGCCAACCAGCATGCTGTATATGGGCCTTTCAAGTGGTGTGGTCCACCCCGCGCACTTAACAGACTCCCGCTTCCAAAAGTGGAGCGGGTGTGTACACACTTGCTAGGACCAAGAAAATGAGAAGGATTGGACATGAAACCCCAACCAGCCTCCCCCAAAGAAAATTTTCATTTTATTATTTTTTTTTTCGGCAAGACAATCTCCACTCAAACACGCTTATGGCTACCATCAATCCAGCTCTTTTCTCCATGGCTTTTTCTCATACTCAATTCAAAGAGGATGGTAATGTTGATTTCTTTTTGCTTTTTTTTTTTCTTTTCAAGTTTTTTCTAAATAACTGACGACATTTTTTTTTTTACTACCTTTTCTATTCTTTTTTTTTTTTTACTATGTATTCTATTTCAAACCAACTGGATATAATCCCCCCAATTGAAAATGATGAATTGAAAAACAAAACTCCTACCAAAGCTTCAACCAGCAAAACCGAGAAACTTGAATCACAGAAACCACTAGACATCAAGCCAAACCGGGACTGAGCTCAGAACTACAGCAATGACAACAATGTCCAGCTGTGTGTATCCTGTCTGGAAGTTTTGGAAGATCCGCTGAATGGTACCAATCAAGCTGCCTCCACTTTCTGGACCCGTGTGACCGATTGATTTTGAATTATACAACAAGACTTTCACTCACATCCGTCCATACAACATTCTAGTAAACATGCCGAAATGGAATTCATACTTTCAAGATCTTAAGAAGAAAGATGAAAAATCAACAAAAAAGAAAGAAGAAGAGAATATGGTTGAAGATAAAAAATTGAAAAGACACCTTGAAGATTCAAACCTTTTTGAGCCACCATCAAGTCCCAGCATCACTACTCTTGATGAAATCAGCAGCACCACAAATCCCATACAACCAAATTCTTCTTCCTGCCCTATTGGGAGAAAAAAAGCACAAGAATCCCGTCTTGCTGCAATCCCAGAAGGTGACCACAGGTGGAAAGATAATATGGCTAAAGCTCACATGGAGCTATCAGAACAAGAAAAACATCAAACTGAAATATTAAAAACTCAACGCACAGCAATACAAAATCAAAGTGGAGCAATGCAGAAGCTTTCTCAGTCATTGAATGAAGAAAATATCATGAGCAAAGATCAAAGTAATTTGGATGAAGATTTAGAGACTGTAAAATGAAGATGTGTCTGATGGGAGTCAAACCCATGACCTCAGCATAGCTGAGACACATACTAGAGTGTTGCCTTTACCAACTAGGCTACAGACGCTTGTGGCTGCCAGGTTGCTGGGTGGTAGTGCTTGTGGGGAAATCCGAAAGAATTTCAAGAATTTCTGTGGTGATACATTACGCTTAGCACATGTCTTCACCTCAACAGAAGATGTAAGAAGATATTACATAATGAAAAGGAAAAAAAATATGGAGATGTATGAGAAACAAACTTAATTTTTTTTTTAATCTTTATTTTATTCATTGGCTTATTCTTTACTTTATTTATTGGCTTATTCTTTCTTTTATTCATTGGCTTATTTATTTTTTGGCTTATTCTTTATTTTTTATTTATTGGCTTATTTCTTTTTTTCTATCTATTTCTTTTTTTTTTCTATCTATTTCTTTTTTTTTCTATCTATTTCTTGTTTTTTTTTATCTATTTATTTTCTTTCACTCTATTGTTTTGTTTTTTGTTTCTTATTATTGAATCACATTTGCAATACAAAAAAAAAATGAATTTCTCTCTTGTGTATGTTATTTTCAGTGAGAACGCAGAAAAATCCAATTGGATCTTTTTAGTAAGTATCACATTTAATTTCATTGCAATCATTTCCTTCAAATTAATACTTTAAAGTCAGACAAGAAGAAAGAAAATGATGAGAAAACAAAATGGAAAAGAAAAAATGAAATGGACAAGAGAAAATGAATCAGAAAAGAGAAAATGAAGTGGAAAATAGAGAATGAAAGATGTAAAAAGTAAAAGGACTAAAATGGGTTTTTGGTATCTTGCATTCTTTTTTTTTTTGAGGAGTGATAGATGATATGAAAAAGGAGAAAGCAGAGAAAAAATGAATATTGTGTTTGTCTTGGGTTGAATGAAATAGAAATCATCTTTGGTCATTGGATGAACCCTTGAGAGCCCACAAATGCTTGATGAGATTTTTCTTCAGTTGGTGATGAGCTACTGAGTTGCAAATGGACCGATAATTATTGATGAAATTATCAAAACCCAAAGAGGTCCTTTGGGTGGCCTCGTTGATGAAAGCGCTGCCATTGTACAAGTTGTGTTTTCATCTTCCACAATCATATTGTGGAGGATGACGCAAGCCATCATGGTTCTTCTGATCTTCTTGTTCTTCCACAAACGCGCAGTTTGCTTGATGATTGAGAATCTGCCCTGAAAGACCCCGAGTGCCCTCTCTACATCCTTTTGGGAAGCCTCTTGCATCTTGGCAAAATACTAAGATGCAAGAGATAAAATAAATGAGCTCAATGCAAAAATAAACGAGAAAGAAAATAGAAAAAAAAGGAAAATTAAAAATGAATCAAAACTTACCTTTCTCTAGGGAGATTGAGTCTGAGAAATGGTTTTGATGAGTGTTGACCACTTGGGGTATATGCTGTCAGCTAGGTAATACCCATGAAAGTAGGTATTGCCATTTATGGTATATTCACACATTGGGGAGGTACCATTCAGTATCTCCTGAAAGGAAAGGGGACCAGTTGAGAACGTTGAGATTGTTGTGTGATCCTGAAAAGCCAAAAAGGGCATGACAGATCCATAGATTGTAGCTTGCAAAAAAAAAAAAAAAAAAAAAAAAAAAAACAGAAAAGGAAACCATTGCAAATGAGTGAAAGGGTTAAAATAGAAAATTATCAAAATCAAAAGAAAACAATAAACACCCACTTTCTATTTGCCCTGCTATTGACCAGCCCATGCAGATGGGAAATTCTTCCATTGCCAATGCATGCAATCATTGGATCCAATCATACCTGGGAAGCCTTGTTTTTCAGCAACAAATATTATACACTTCAAGTCTTCTGGGGTTGGATATCAAAGGTATTCTGCCCCATAGATGTGATGGACCACATCAAAAAAGGGGTAGAGACTTTCTAGCAAGGTTGATTCAGAAATTTGGAGATACTCATCATTCAAATCCACGGCCATTCCATAAGCCACAATCCAAAGTGCAGAGGTGATTTTTTGTATTGGATGGAGCCCAAGGTTTCCCACAGCATCGGGTTTTTGAGTGAAATATGGGTTGGCCTGTTCAACATTGTGGACAATCTTGAGGAAAAGTGCTTTGCGCATTCTAAATGTTTGTTGGAACAAGGTATTGCCGTATACCGGCGTATCCAAGAAATAATCCTTGAATAGCCGGTCAAAACCAGCTGAAGAATTCTGGGGGAGATTTGGTTGTCGTCCAGTCCTAGAGCCTCCATGGATGGGTTCATCCGATTCATCTTGATCTTCATTTACTATTAATATTGTACTTGTTTCTAAAATTGAATTTATTTTTCTTGAATTGTTGGAAATGATTTGGTTAAGGTTCATGACAGTGTTGGATTGAAAATTGAGGATAGTTTCAAGTAATTTTTGAAAGTGTTGACTCTCCATGGTTGGTTGGGGTGAATTAAAAAAAAAGAAAAGAAATTTAAAATAAAAAAGAAATAAAAAAAGGTGGGGGTGAGCGGGGAATTTAGTTTCACCAGATTTTAACGCCGTGTGGTCAACGGTGGTCAAGCTACGCTGTGGTTAGTGTTAGCTTAGCGCAGCTCTAGCTTTTTTCAGCTAACACTGATGTTAGCGTTAGCGTTTTTTTTTTTTTAAGCTAACCACTAACAAATTTTTGAAAAAAAAAAAATCTAGTGCAGCAAAGCATTAGCTTGATGTTAGCGTTAAAAATAGCTGCGCTGACATCTAGCGTTAGCTTAGACATGGCTAACACCGTTATCATATTACCCTGCTCCCTCTTTTGCCTCATTTTGTTCCATTTCTTATTTTTTTATTTTTTGTTTTATTTTTTTATGTTTGTGTTTTTTTTTTAATTTTTGAATTATTATTTATTTTATGTTTTTTTATTTATTTTTGAATTATTAATTATTGTTTTTTTTTTAATTTTTGAATTATTATTTATTTTATGTTTTTTTATTTATTTTTGAATTATTAATTATTATTTTTAT
>KN361015.1:1168-17549 GCA_000785685.1 Uromyces viciae-fabae | reverse complement strand
AAATGATTGATCTCGGGCTTGACACCGGCCCGGGGACTTGAGTTAACTCATGACAGCACAAAGAACAAGTTGAGGAAAGAATTCAAGCAACAGAACAAAATGAGGCAAAAGAGGGAGTAGAATAATTTTAGTCATAATAATTGCTCTCACTGATCCATCTGAATTTTTTTTTTTTTTTTAATATTTAAATAATTTTCATTTTTTATTTTTCATTTTTTATTTTTCATTTAAACTCATGTAATCTTGGCTTGAGGACAATCCTTGGACTATGTTTTGAATATTTATAGTCATAGTAGATTTATTGAGTTTTTTTTGTTGTTATTGTTCTTCAGTGACCATTTTGTTACAGTTACATTTTTTTTTAATGAAATGTGTTAACTGTTACCCTGAAAAAAATTCTGATACATGTATTTTTGATGGAGGAAGTCCCTCCAGTCGCTACTGGCACTACAGCCCCAGCGTAGCGGGCTTCCGCTACGCTACTGGATAGCAAAAAAAAAATTAGCGGCATTTCCGCTACACTAATGGTTAGCGTAGCGGAATTTTTTTTGCCACTAACGCTACCCCAAATCCTGGGGCGTGTTTTTCCGCTACGCTACAGCTACCCTTTCGCGGGTGAAAAAAACACATAACAATACGGCATTTTGGCCAAAAATTTTGGCCGCTACGCTACCCTGTAGCACCCGAAAATTGCAGCGTAGCGTAGCGGCCCACCGTTGGTGTGGTGGAGAAATCAAGTCCCGCGCGGAGGTAAAAGGTTTTGGCGGGTGGTAAAATGGTCTTTTACCACCCGAATTTACCTCTCCCCGTTGGAGATTCTCTAAAACAACACCTTGTGCCATTGGAATGACGGCGCGGGGTGTTGTTTTAGTAATATACACCCTCCAGGGTGTTTTGTTTTAGAAATCCCGCAAAAAAGTAAAGCAAACCCCTGCAGAGGTGTTGCTTCAGTCAATGGCTTCCCCACAAGGGTGTTTTTTTAGAAAAAAAACAAAAAGAGAAGAATAATATAAAAAAAAAAAGAGAAGAAAAAGGAAAGAAAAGAAATAAAAAAAAAGAGAGAAAAGAAAACCATGAAACAAAAGATGGGAAAATATAGAACAAGAAGAAAAAAAAAATATTCAAAGAAAAACAGAAAATTAAGAAAATAAAGAAGAAGAAAAAGCAGAAAAAAAGAACAAAAAACAGAAAAAAAAAAAGAACAAAAAAAAAAAGAAAAAAAGGAGAAAAAAAGTAGAATCAAAGAAAGGAAGAAAAAGAAAAAAAAAGAAGAAGAGAGTGAAGAAAAAAAAGAAGAAAACAAAGCATAATGCTTCATGTTTTCTCTTTGTTGCTTTATTTTATCTGTGTATTATGGCTCTTTTCTCTTTTCTACCTTTTTTATTTATTTATATTTTTATTTATCTATTTATTTATATATTTATTTATCTATCTATTTATTTATTTATTTTTTCATGCATTTTTCTTTACTTTTTCCTCTTTTTCTTCTTTTAATTCTTTTGTTTCACATTTTATTTTATTCTCTTCTTTGTTTATTCTTTTTTTTTATCCTTTTTTTTTTATTCTCTCTTTTTTATTCTCTTTTTTTTCCCTTTACATTTCTCTTTTTTTCTCCCTTTTTCTCTCTCTTTTTCTCTCTCTTTTTTTCTCTCTTTTCTTTTCTCCTTTTTTTCACTTTTTTTCACTTTTTTTCACTTATTTTTTCACTTATTATTTTTTGTTGTTTTACTCATTTTTTTCCATTTTTATCCTCTTTTTACTCTATTTTTATTTATTTTTTTGAATTATTTGCTTTTATTTTTTTTATTTTTTTCCCTTTTTTTCTTTCTTGTTCTTAATTTTTTTCCTTTCCTTTCCTTTCCTTCTTTCCTTTTCTTTTCTTTTCTTTTATTTTCTTTTCTTTTCTTTTCTTTTGTTTCTCTTTCTTTTTCTTTCTTTCTTTTTTTTCCAGCGTTTCCATTTTTATCCTCTTTTTACTCTATTTTTATTTATTTTTTTGAATTATTTGCTTTTATTTTTTTTATTTTTTCCCTTTTTTTCTTTCTTGTTCTTAATTTTTTTCCTTTCCTTTCCTTTCCTTCTTTTCTTTTCTTTTCTTTTCTTTTCTTTTCTTTTCTTTTCTTTTCTTTTGTTTCTCTTTCTTTTTCTTTCTTTCTTTTTTTTCCAGCGCTTTTTTTTGTGTCCTACTAAAACAACACCCCCAGGGGTGTCTTTTTATTATATGCACTAGGTGTCTAAAACAACACCTGGTGCGGGCTATTTTGTACAAAAACTGTTGATTTAAGCAACTAAAGAACAAATATTAAATTACTTTTTTGCTTTTTAAACAATGATAAAATGAGATAATATAAATAAAAAAAAATAGAAAAAAGAAATACCTAAACACAAGGTAGGGTAAAAATTAATATGAATAAAAGATTATAAATTGATAAGGATAATAGAATTTAATGATAAATTATTTTAAGATTAATAATGATATTAATGTTTAATATTATTAATAATAATGATATTGAAATATTATTAATTAGTGATAATGAATGTTAAAATTTTTAATAAAATTAAGTTAATTCTTAATTGTAGAAAATAATTGGTTGAAATATATTTTTTTAATTTTTTTAAAATTTATTATTAGAAATAACAGTAAAAGTTATTTTTGATTGAAAATGAAAATTATCTATGACAATGAATTGATTTAACAAGAAAATATGTGATTTTATGATTTGCGTCGATTGCAAGAATCATTATGATACATCATGTTATGATCATGAATCAACAATCATGATC
Organism: Uromyces viciae-fabae; assembly: GCA_000785685.1. Lineage (NCBI taxonomy): Eukaryota > Fungi > Basidiomycota > Pucciniomycetes > Pucciniales > Pucciniaceae > Uromyces > Uromyces viciae-fabae. Next base: position 14,765 of record KN361015.1, on the reverse strand, counting down.
AAACCATGGTAAATAACATTGGGAAATAAATTGGGAATTTTCAATACAAGATCATGATGATTTCAAACAATCATGAAAATTTAAACCATAATAATAATTAGTTAGCTCATAATTATTAAATTTATTTTTTAATTAAAAATAAAATAAAAGATAAAAGTCTTTGCCTTTTCTCTTGGTGGTAAAATAATTAGCATTATTATTTTCTAGGTGATTCATTCAAACCTATAAGAAAATTATCAAAGAAGAATTTTAATTTGCTTTAATTAATTTTCCTGTGTAATAAATTTTCTTGCAGTTTCTAAAAGACTTACAATTTTCAATAAAGATGTTTTTTCTTTTATTGAATTTATTAATTTTAAAAAAACAACACCCCAGACAATGCAAGGTGTCCCTCGTGAAGTCTATTTGCCCACAGGTGTCCCTCACGGCGTCTATTTGCTTTCAGGTGTTGTGTTAGTAATTTAGGGGTGTTGTTTTAGCACACCCCTTATTTATCTTGCAATTTTTGTTTTACAACATATTTTCTGGTGGGTGTTGCTAAAATGACACCCACCCTCCAAAGTTTTTTACCAAAACTACACCACAGGATTAAATATTTGGGGGGTGTAGTTTTTCACTAAAACAACACCCCCTGGAGGATGGTTTATGCTAGAACAACACCTGGAGCGGGTGAATTTCTACTAAAAACCACCTGGCACATTGCAAGGTGCAACTCGCAACGTTGTTCTGACTGAGGGTGTTGTTTTAGTAGACTGGGGGTGTTGTTTTAGCACATCCCTTGTTTCCTCCCTGTGCTTCTCATAGTGAATTGAAACGGGTTTATCTATTCTTTTTGATTAATAAATGGATGGCTTTTTTGTTGGTTTTGACTGATATGGGGTAAAAACACTCTGTATGAGCTTAAAACAACAATGCTAAAACGGACTGGTTTGGCTTCTCTCTTCCCTGTCAGAAAATAATCATCCTCATGGGGCGAAATTTTGAACAGGATGTAATTGGGGAGTGAGCCTCAAGTCATTGATGTATTATTCCTAGATGGGAGGAGATGATGCACCATTGATGGGAAACATATTGTTGGAATGAACATATATGATCTAGTATTGAAACTTGGTGCATTAGACACTTAATTGTAAGACTTCATCCTGGATAGACCAAATGCAAGCATATTGGTTATACACCTGGTTGAAAACATCTGACAATTGACTAGGAAGCACATTTTGTTTTTTTCCTGATCATGGTGTTCACTGTTCAGCTTCCATCCTATACCCTTTGTAACTTTTTCTATCTGTTGGAAAATTAATTAACTAGACCGTTTTTGATTTGCATGATAAAAAGAAACCGTGTAGAGAAAACAAGCACATTCTTTTCATATTCATCCACGTTCTTCAAGTTCCTTTCATCATCCCTACCAAAAGGTTAGGGACAGAAAGGTATAAATTTTCTTCAGGAGAATACACTGGCGCACACCCAAAATTCACAATTGAGTTCGGTTCTCCTCGGCTGGGAAGTTGCTACATAATTATTAGCTGTAGATTCTGAAACAAGAACTTTTCGGCCTTGGCAACCTTTCCGGTTACAGCATGAATGCGCCGCAGCTTCATATACCCCAACCCGATAGCCCAGCCCGAGCCTACCCGATGACGCAGTTGCTATAAAATAGCCATCACTCCTTCCTTGCCTCAATAGATTCCATCTACTATCTTGTCAAAGTCAACTAATACCTCTCGTCAAAAAAAAAAAATCCATCAATCTTGTATAATGCCTGTCAGACTTGGAATCAACGGATTTGGTGAGTCTCCTTTTTTCCTCCAGGCTGTGATTCTCGATCGCTGATCCGCTGATCGCTATCTAAATCATTTTTATCTCGATCAGGTCGTATTGGTCGTATTGTGGCTCGAAATGCCATCATCCATGGTGAAGTAGACATTGTGGCGTGAGTTACCTCTCCTTGATTGTCGTCATTTGGCGATCGCTTTTGTCATCATTTGGCGATCACTCACATCTCTGCTACTAGTATCAATGACCCTTTCATTGACCTTGACTACATGGTACGTTTGCCCTCGGAACATGCTCGTGATCCCGAACTATGCTAACCTTTCATGGCTATCTTAGGTCTACATGTTCAAGTACGACTCAACTCACGGTCGATTCAAAGGCACTGTCAGCACTTCCAATGGCAAGCTTGTAATTAATGGCAAAGCTATTGATGTTTATGCCGAGCGAGACCCTACCGCCATCCCTTGGGGAAAGTCTGGGGCTGACTATGTAGTCGAATCGACTGGTGTTTTTACTACCAAGGAGAAGGCTTCCGCTCACTTGAAAGGTGGTGCCAAGAAAGTCATCATCTCCGCACCATCTGCTGATGCCCCCATGTATGTTGTTGGTGAGTCACTCTCCGTCGCTTCTGATTAATCAGGAAGTCCACCTGACCTAATGATGCTGATTGCCTCACGTGCAGGTGTCAACCTCGACTCATACGATCCCAAAGAAACCGTAGTCTCTAATGCTTCCTGCACAACTAACGTAAGCATTGCATAGTCGTTTTCTGTCCTTGCCTCCATTCATTAACATTGAATTTGCCCCAGTGTCTAGCTCCCCTTGCCAAGGTCATCCACGACAAGTATGGCATTATTGAGGGTCTTATGACCACTGTGCATGCCACGTAAGTTACCCCACGTTTTTGAAGCATTAGGTTACCTTCTGATAGTTTTTTTTTTTTGCATGTTTCAGCACTGCAACCCAAAAGACCGTGGATGGCCCATCTGGCAAAGACTGGCGTGGTGGTCGAGGGGCATCTGCTAACATCATTCCTTCCAGCACTGGCGCTGCCAAGGCTGTCGGCAAAGTTATCCCATCCCTCAACGGCAAGGTACATACTCATTATCATTGCGATTTTCTATTTCGGCCAATGCTCATAAGTCATCCAATCCTCATCACAGCTTACTGGTATGGCCTTCCGAGTGCCCACTGCCGATGTTTCAGTGGTTGATCTTACCGTTCGGATTGAAAAGCCGGCTACCTACGAAGAAATTAAAGCAACTATTAAGGCTGCCTCCGAGGGCCCACTCAAAGGCATCTTGGGTTACACTGATGAAGACTTGGTTTCTACTGACTTCATTGGTGATAGCCATTCTAGCATTTTTGACGCCAAGGCTGGTATCAGTTTGAATCCCAACTTTGTAAAACTTGTCAGCTGGTATGACAACGAGTGGGGCTACTCCCGTCGAGTGGTTGATCTCGTATGCGAGATGGCCAAACGAGAGTGAGTCTCTACCTGTGATACTGTTTTATGACTCTTCTTTGTTATTGAGCAACTGACCTTTGTCTCGCTTTAGTGCTTAGTGGGAGAGCCAAGTTATAGACGCCACCGGCTGGTTGAAAAACCAGATGCCAGGTCTTTAGATTCCCCATATCAATTTTGCCAAGATTCCCAAAAAATGTATTCAAAAAATAAATGAGTTAAAATTATGCCAGTCATTCGTGAAGTCAACTCTCGATAAGGGCAGTCTGTTTCCAGCGCCAAAAAAATAGACGGTTCTGCTCCTTTTTTCTCGCATGTCGTTGATGCTTTTTCATTACTGTACTCGTGTGATTTATTTCGAGAAATTGCTTCAAATCTTTATGGATTCACATTCTCCTTGTATTTTGCTTGAGCCAATGATTGTCATGGGCACCATGACAAAAATATATGGCAATGCTATGCATCTCGTCACTTTTTTCTGCACATGAGCGATTTAGGAGGTATTAATAGTCAACATTAAACAAAAAGCACAATCTAAACCTTTGTGGAAGAAGTCTGAGAGGTTGAAGAAGCTTAAATTGTGACTTCCTACAGTTAGGCTAGTCAAGAAAGGTATTGAAAGTTCATGGAGTGAGATTTCTCATATGATCATACCATCTCAAGAGCAGAGGCCTGTTGAAAATGTCCAGGGAGGTCTAGTTGCGCTTAGGGTTGGCGGTATTAGATATTGGGTATAAGATAACATTGTGTATTGCATATGCATAGATTTAATCAATAAGTTTTTTCCATAACCACAAGTATGTTTATCCTTGTAGTTACGTAATCAAACACTATATAAACAGCCAACTTGTGCGGCAAGAAAAGATTCCTCATCCATTTGAAATCTTTTCTTCCGCATAAGGTATGTGTTCATTCTTTTTTATTCTTCATGTATATATTTCTGTTTATTGTTTTTTATTTTTATCATAAAACTGAAATCTCATCCATTTGAAATCTTTTCTTCCGCATAAGCTCCTACAGGTTAAAAGCCACATCTACCAACCATGAGCGAAGCCACTACAAGTCGCAATGCTGGGAAGTCAAGAGACCCTGGATCACGGACATCAACACCTGTCCTTCGAGCAGATACGCCAGCTGAAAGCTATGAAGCCGATGCGCCTGCAGAGCTCGACCCCGACCACTATGTCAAACAAATGAATAAGCTTAATAACAACATGAACAAACTCAACACAAACATGACCAAATTTATGAAGTACACCAAAGAACAGATGACTACCTTTGAAAGAGCCATTGAAAAAAAACCCACTGCACCAGCATCATTACCCTTGAACAATCCAGCACCACATACTCTGCTGAACAACGTCTCCCACGTCAAAAAGACATTTTATCGCTACATCGATTGATCAACGCTGATTATGAACAGCTTCAATTTGACGGATCTAATTTTGTCGTCTGGAGGCGAGCACTTAACGAAACCCTCAACTATGTCTTCAAGACATCAGATTTCTTAGATCTACAAAGTAACTTCGCCCGAGCCACCGATGATGATGAAACGGCCGTACTTATCTTACTCCAAAACACGGTAAACTCCAATCTAAAACTGTTACTCACCGACTACAAAAAGCCCAGGGCTCTTTGGAACGCCATCTCGACTAGATGTCAACGCACGGACCACCACCATAAAGTGGATCTCATCGGCAAGCTGAAAGAATTCTATGTAATAGACCAGCCTTGACCCGATTCAAACATTGATACCCTTATCCGTTTCCAACGTATTTCCAATGAAGTTGCTCACCTAGGTATCACTGTCAACAAACTCCTGAGTCTAATACTCCAATCTACCATCAATGCACCTACAACGACGGACGAGAACTCATTTAGGAACAATCTCTCCCAAAGGCTCAATAACGCCAACCATACACCAACGGTCGACAGCGTGAGCCGGGTTATACAACAACTAGATGGTGAGTCCTACTCTGGGACTATGTCGAACCCGATCATCATCAACAAGGTCAACCAACAGCATCGATTCAGCACCAAAGCCCTTTCTAACGCGCTACACTACCGAGGAGCGCAGCCTCCGCCGCCTCAAGTTGAGAAGCATGGCAACGACTGCCGATACTGTGGCAAGCGCGGCCACTGGTCCAGCCAATGCCGTCAACTACTGAAGGACATTGCTAGCGGTAAAATTTTGGCGTCGGACAAGGTTCAACCCGAACAGCGGAATGGTACCAAAAAGACTACACCTGTACAACTGCGCAATATCGATGGTGGCGCTGAACCTGACAAATCCGTGCTGATCGACTCGGGTGCTTCAGCTTGTGTAAGTGGTGACTCACCATTTTTTACCCTGGCACGCATGCTGACCGAGCCGGTTCCGGTTTTGATGGCATCTTGCAAACACAACCTACACCTGACTGGGATCGGTAGTCTGCGCATTCCTACTCCCACGGGAGTCATCAATATTCATAATGTCTACCATCACCCCTCGATACCAACGGTGATTCTGTCCCTCAGCAAGCTGACAGCAAGCGGTTTCAAACCTGTTTTTGACAGCAAATCGAATATGTCCCTGCATTTCAAGTCACTTATTTTTCCTACCCTGTTTTCTAATTATTGCTGGCATCTGATCACTCAATCTCCTCCTATTGTTGTAAATGCAATGAAAGATAGACCTTCCAATAAGCCAATTGACTGGCACCGACGATTAGGGCATGCCAACGATAAAATGGTAAAAACGTTCCTGGAGCGGTTTGTTGACCCACAGCTGAAGAAGAACTGGCAGGATTTCTTCTGTGAACAGTGTGTACTGTCCAAAGCTACTAACCAACGGTTCTTGCCTCACTCCTCCATACCAAAGAAAGATCCCCTCAACCTAGTAGTTTCTGTTGTCATGGGTCCGTTTGAGAAAGACGTTCACGGAAATCAATTTTTACTCACATTTCGCAATCATGCATCTATGTTCACCTGGGTAGCACCGCTGAAGCTGAAATCTGATGTAACAACACGACTGTTGTCTTGGTTTGAAATGCTCAAGACTCGACTAGGTAAGTATCCAAAAATTTTCCGTAGTGACAATGGCGGTGAATTCCTGTCAGCTAAACTATCCACAATATTGAAGGACAGGGGCATCACAATGGTGTCGACGTCCCCGTACCATCCTGTTGAGAACGGAGAAGCAGAGCGAGTCAACCGCACCCTGAACAACATGGCACAATCAATGCTTCACTCCAGCAAAATGCCGTCCACATTCTGGAGCTATGCACAACAAAATGCGGCTTACATCCACAACCGCCTGTCTCACTCCAGAATCCACCCAAACACACCAATGGAGGTCCTTTTTGATCAACGCCCGGTACCGGAATACATCTACCCTTTTGGAGCCAGGGCACTTGTTTTCAAACCAGAACAATGGCGCATCAACAAACTCGACACTAGAGCCGAAGAATGCCACCTTGTTGGTTTTCCTCCTTCTGATAAAGGGTGGGTTTTTTATTCCTCAAGGTCCAAAAATTTCTTTCACTGAACAACGGCCACCTTTCCCGACTTTCAACACTTTCCGACTGTACCCCCTCCGCTAAACAAAAATGATGTTAAGTTCATTCTGAATAACCTTGTACTGGGTGAAGTTGACACCATGCTCCAAGCGCGGGTTCAACATGACGCGATAACGTCCCTACCCCTCGCAGCTGATGTCGACATACCAGCACATATTAATCAGGCGGTAAGAAGCCCGTACAGCAAACAGTGGCGCTCAGCTGCGCTGGCCGAAATTGGCCAACTAGAAAAACTCCGTGTTTGGGAAGCTACCGATGCACCCCCAGGCGCAAAGTTCATTGGTGCTAGGTGGGTCTTTGCGTTGAAGAAAGATACCAATGGGGCCATCACCAAATTTAAGGCTTGTTATGTGGCAAAGGGGTTCACTCAGCGCGAGGGTATCGATTGCCATGATCCGTATGCTCCTACTGTGTCGCTGATGACGCTTCGGACCCTTCTCTCTCTAGGACATGCAAAGGACTTGACGATGGCGTTGTTCAACGTGAGCTCCGCGTATCTGTACAGCCCAATCGGAGAGACACTGTACGTCAAACCTCCCACAGAACTCCTCCCACATCTCAAGGGGAAGGTCATGAAGCTCAACAAAGCACTCTATGGCACGCGTCAGGCGGCTAGATGCTGGTGGTTGCATTTTAAAGGGGTACTATCACGGTTTGGTTTTGAGGCCGTAGAGATTGAAGCTTCGCTATACCTATACAAAAAGGGTACATCCTTCGTAATAGTCTGGATGCACGTTGATGATGGGCTGGTCGTTAGCAATGATACAGATGCTGTTGAGTTGATGAAACGCCAACTCATGTCTGAACTAGAAATTAAGTGGGAATCAACACTGAAACACATCGTTGGCATCAACATTCACCGCGAAGGCGACACGATGTGTTTGGATCAACGACTGCTTGCTCGACAAATATTCGCCCGGTATGATTGTCCTACAGTGCCAAAAAATACTGTACTGCCCGACACTACCCTAGAAATCAGCGAAGAAGAAGGCTTTGACACGACCAAATTCCGGTCTGTCCTGGGCCAACTCCTTTACCTTGCTGGTGGGACTTGGCCGGATTAGGCTTTTGGGGTCAATATGCTCGCCCGATACAGCAGCAGGCCGGGGAGGGCACACTGGAACACCCTTGATCATCTCATTGGATATTTATCCAAGTTCAATCAGAGGTTTATCCAATACAATAAGGGTACCGATACTGTGGCTCTCTACACTGACTCTGGTTGGGGAGGCAAAAATGAACGGTCAACTTCGGGTTTTTGCATCCTGGTCTTTGGGAATCCGGTCTTGTGGGGAGCGAGAAGACAAGATGTCGTTGCTCTTTTGACATGTGCCGCGGAATTGGTTGCACTGTCAGGCGGTACTCAACACCTGGCGAACCTCAAACTCATCCTGGACGAAGTCATACCTGGCCTGAACTACAGTATTCTATGTGATAATCAGGCTGCTGTTCTTATTGGCTCTGACAACGCGTCAAAAAAGAAGACCAGATACTTACACCGGGGCTTTTATTTTGTCAATGATTTTGTGCGACAAAATAGTGTCAAACTTAAGTGGATCAAGAACACCAATCAATTGGCTGACATCTTCACCAAACGACTTGGCCCAACCCAACATACAGCAAACTCCAGCAAGCTTAATATTAAAGCTATTTGATTTTTTTTTTACGTGTTATGAATTGTTCCTCTCAGCTTGATTTTTTTCTCCCGTGTCATGAATTGTTCCTCCCAGCTTTATTTCATTTTTTATTTTTTTTCATATCACTTCACCGGTCACCGACTTCAAGAGTTACAATCCACAATGTTATGGAGGGCTATTAGATATTGGGTATAAGATAACATTGTGTATTGCATATGCATAGATTTAATCAATAAGTTTTTTCCATAACCACAAGTATGTTTATCCTTGTAGTTACGTAATCAAACACTATATAAACAGCCAACTTTTGCGGCAAGAAAAGATTCCTCATCCATTTGAAATCTTTTCTTCCGCATAAGGTTTGTGTTCATTCTTTTTTATTCTTCATGTATATATTTCTGTTTATTGTTTTTTATTTTTATCATAAAACTGAAATCTCATCCATTTGAAATCTTTTCTTCCGCATAAGCTCCTAAAGGCGGAGCCACATGGGTAGGCGTGCAAAGTCCTCCTCAGGGTTAGACTGAATGCAGCAAATGGGCTAAGATTCTTAAAAAATCAAGAATCAAGCGTAAATTTACACACCCGCTGCAAGTGATCAATGCAAAGTGGATCCCAATATTTGAGCAAAGATGCTTGGAAGCAACCCTCAAAGCTGCATGAAGCATACTGGAACTAATTTTTAATGTTGGCCAAGGTGCAATCAGAAGGGAAGCAAAATGTATTCACTGCAACCAGATTTTTCCTCACGGGAGGCAAAACTCACTCTTCAATCATATCAAGGAATTGCACCAAGATATCACCTTGAGAAAAATTATTCTACATAGAAGCTGTGCTGCAAGCAGTGAATTAGTGAACTAAACTTGAATCTGATAAAACCTCCCCTGGGGTAGGTGTATTTCAAAGGTTCGTCATTAAAAATGGTGGATTGGAGAAAAAAATAATAATGGCGGGTTTCAAATGGCTGATTTGCTAACTTTGTTACCCCTAATAACAGATTTATCTCAACTGCACAAAGCTAAAATTATCACTCAGTCATATCTTATCATTTTCTATACTTTCTTCTATTATTATGTATAGAGAGAGAAGTAATTCTCCACTCTTAGTTGTTTCAAATATTATGAATCCTTGATCAAGTTTAATATCAAGTAGATTAGAAAAATAACTGGAACCCACATCGCCGCCGCAACTAGAAAGAACCCAAAAAATAGGCAAGCAAAACTCAAACAGGGGCTCAACCAACTTTGAGAAAATGTGGATAACAATCTGGAAGTAATTTGTCAATAAATCGGGCAAGTTTGGTGTTCATCGATCCAGGGTTTGACACAGTCAATATGGAAGCCGTGTTGGCATATTGGAAATTGAACCCATGTCTTCTTTTTCTCAGGTTTGAAAAGTTGAACCCAAGTCTTCTTTTTCTCAGGTTCGAGGACTTTTTCCAAGCAGATTGGACATATAGCCCCATCAGCAGTATTTCGACCATCCACTGGAAGACTTCCTGAAGCGGACTTGCCAAGCACATCCTTTGAGATAGATGAGATGTATTTTTCTGAGGTTGAAGTGTGTTCTCCTTGGCTTTTGCTATGAACACAAGTTGTAATCATTCCGTTGCTATCGAGCTATTTTTATAAAACCATATATATTAATAAACAAAAAATCACGAAGGATTGAATTGTCTGATTAAGTTGTAAGTGATAAATAAGCATCTCACATTTTCATTTTCATCATGATGCGAAATCTGGGGTGAATGATGAAGCAGGTCTATCAATGGGGCTTCGCTCTGGGAGACTGGCGGTGAAGCGTTGTGAGAAGTAGCAGGCAGCTGACTTGCAGAGACGTTGATTCCAACATTATTTGCAACACACTGTTTGGGAAGATTCAGGCATTAGCTAGAAGTGAGGTTGAAAGTTTATCCCCCCCCCCAAAAAAAAAAACTCAATCAGTGGCTGACCAAGGAGATTGATAACAAAAACAACCAGTTGAACATTTTCAACATATTCCGGCGGAGTTGAGAATTAATCAAGTCCAAATCTTCAATCAGTACGGTGAAAAAGCTTCACCATAGTGCGACAACGCAGCAATTCAAAACAACACATAGTTTAACACTCAATCCAGATACGCCTGCAGGCTTTGAGAGGAATTGAAGAATCGATGATGCCGTATCTTTTTTTGTTTTCATAAATTCATCAACCTAGTCCCGAGGCTGTGTCGCAAAATATATGGGAAAGATTTGCAAGGCTGCCCTCCCGCAGGACAAATATGAATCTCTGGTGTTGTAAAATGTATGTGAGAGGTTTACAAATACTTGAACCTTGCCATTCATCCCCACATGTTGAAATATCTTGTGGTGTGACTCCATAGAGCTGCAGATCATCCAGAAATACATAAGAAAACTGTGGCAAAAAAAGCCCTTTTGACTTATCACCTTCAAGGGCCCGTTTGGCCACCAATATGGCTGAGAATCTCAGCCCAATTGGTAAAAAATAGATGCTTTTACATTCACTTTTTTCAAAAAACAGCTGCATGCACCCAAATTTAGAAAAAGTAAACATAAAAGCAAACTTTTTTGCTTCCCCATGGATAAAATTTTTACCCCACATTCCAATCAGGTTGAAATACATCTGATAAAAGTTTTAGCCCATATTTACTGCAATAGCCATTTTTATATATTATTTATTTGATTTAGTGTACTCCCTAAATAAGGATTACTTCAATGGTTTTTTTAGCTCAAAAGCTCAGAATATGAAGCGGGGGGCCCAGGAGGCTGTGATTTTTTTTGGATATTCTAGGCCCCTTAAAAGTATTTAAAAAAAACAAAAATACTCAATGGCCTCCTGACATCAAAAGGCAATTCCCGCCAGGTTTTGGGTGGTGCAAAAAATTGCTCATATAAAATAAAATGAAAAATAAAAGAATAAAAGAATAAAATAAAGAAACTGACCTGGTTGCTGTTCTTTTCATTGAGCCATGGTTACTAGAGGAGGCAGCAGGGGTTGGAGTGGGAGGAGTGATTGATTAATATATATATATATATACACATATGTAGGGTATTGTTTTTTGCACCACCCAAAACCTGTCACACACCCCCTTCTGACTTCAGGAGGCCGTTGAGCCTTTTTTAATTTTTTTAAATATTTTTTAAAAATATTTCTAGGTGTCCTAGATTTACCAAACTTTTTTGCCACCATTCTGCACCCCCATCCTTCATCTTCTGAGCTTTTTAGCTTCAACTAAAAATTAAAAGTACTCCATATTTAGGGAGTACACAAAATCAAATAAAAAATAAAAACAAATGGTTAATGCCAGAAATATGGCCTAAAACATTTATCACATGTATTTAAACCTTTTTGGGATATGGGATAAAAATATTTTCCACAGGAAAGCAAGAAAAGTAGGTTTTACATTTACTTTTGCAAAAACTGGTGCATGTACCAAAATATAAGTAAATGTAAAACCTTCTTTTTTTGATTCCCCATGGCAAATATTTTTATCCCATATTCCAATAAGGTTGAAATACATGTGATAAACGTTTTAGGCCATATTTCCGGCATTAACTGTTTTTTTTTTTTGATTTTGTGTTCTCCCTAAATATGGAGTAGTTCAATTTTTTTTTGGAGCTATCAAAGCTCCAAAGATGAAGGAGGGGGGTTCAGGATGCTGGAAAACAAGTTTGGTACCTCTAGGAAACCTAGGAGTATTTTTAAAAACTATAAAAAAAAATTAAAAAAGGTGTCAGGCTGTGAGATAAAATACTTATCCAAAACAACCTACAAACAGCGGTGGGCAGATACGTTCTCCAAATGGAGAACTTCTTCTGTAACTTAACTTATACAGTTACATTACCTGATAGTTACCAGTAAATAAGGCTTATTTACGTTATTGTTAGATTAAAGAGTCTAACCACGTTTGTTACCAAAGCGCAGAAATGACATCATTGCAGACAAAAACGTTAATTAAAGATTACATAATCTTTGATTAAGATTGCCTCGCTCTATCATAATCTCCTCCCCAGGAGCATCCCTTATTTTAATCATCTATCCTCACTCAGTTTATTCTCTTAACTGTTTTAATTCTTAATCTTCAATCTATTCTAAGTTGACATTGTCTGGGGAGGAGGTAAGTTTTATTCAACTTCTCATAATCGAATCCCTTTTTAATTCAACTCGCTCCTTTAGTCTATAGACGAACCCTCAAGAAAACCCTTACTCTGCACACATACTCTGCTAGTCCAGAAGTCCGAGTATGTTTTCTTTTGCTTTTCATTTCATTTCTTTTACATGCATGAAACTCATTATTCTCTTCCAGTCTCTTAAAATTCCATTGTAACTTTCTGCATCATCTCCATCTCGTCTCATTGTCATTATTAAGTTACCTAAAAGAGGCCTTAGGTACATTACTTTTATCTTTTTCTTTATCGTTGTTTTATTTCATATCATGTTATATGTATCAATTATTGAAATCTTATCTTCCTTAGTTTTATAAACTTCACAGTTATCAGTTCAAAACATAAGCATTTTTTAATTTTAGTTATGTTCCTGGATAACTTGGAGAAATTGGAGCTACGTTACTTTTTAAAAATTCTTGGATAACTTGGTTGTAACTATAAAAAAAGTTAGGAGAGTAGTTACAAGACTGAACATATAAGGAAATTTAAATTATGATAGAATAAGTTTGAGTTAAGGGGGAAGTGAAGCTTTCAAAACTATCCTTTTCCCTTTTCAAGTTCCTTTTTCTATTCTTACATATATTTCTTTGCTGTTGCTGATGGGAGTTCAAATTACTGGTATAAACATTTTTAATATAGGCAAGATAATTTTCCCAAGTTAAAAATGAAATACCCGCAATTTTAGTCCCAGCAGAAACAGCAGAGAAACTTTGGTTCAGATAGAAGAGGAAATAAAACGAGAACAAAGTAAGGATACAAATTCTGGTGATTTCCTTTTTCTTGAATGGCTCACATGATTAACGATATCTTCTTAAGATTAAGCCTATTAAAGATTTGATTGATGATATCTTCTGAACGATTAGAACTTTTGAAGCGATTAATAGCTAAAACGAGCGCCAAGATGCCAGTCTACAACTTTGCCAGCGAACACAATCCCTGAAAATCAGCCGTTTTTGAGATCAAACCAATTGAAGTTACAATCACTAAATCAAAAGAG
>JNCO01000223.1:0-34142 GCA_000785685.1 Uromyces viciae-fabae | reverse complement strand
TCAATTGGATGTTAGATCAGCATTTCTAACTTGTCCCTTAGATGACATAGTCACTATGTTACCACCACCTGGCTTTGATGGATGAACAAACATTGTGTTTGAATTGAAGAAGGCAGTTTATGGTCTTTGACAGGCGCCTCTTGTTTGGTACAAGAGATCATCTAATTTTCTTAAATTGATTGGTTTCAAGATTTCTCTTTCAGATCCTTGTGTGTTTTGGGGAAAGAAAATGGAAGGAAAGCCAGCGATCTGGATCTTTGGACATGTTGATGATCTGGTTATAATTAGTTTTAATACAGAAATTTTCAAGAAGGAAATTGAAAAAGAATTCGCCATAAAATACTTAGGGGAAGCTGAATTTTTGCTTGGAATGAAAATTGAGCGTATTGAAGATGTTTTAATCATTAATCAAGCTCAATATTTTGAAAGGAAATTGGCTCAATATGATTTATGTAATGAAAATCCTTTGTCGTGTCCATTAAACCCTAAACTTCAACTTACTTCAGCCTCACAACAAGATCAATATGCATTAGAAAAGTTGAATGTTAATTATAGAGTTCTCATAGACTCTTTGAATTATATTAGTATTTTAACTTGACCCAAAATATCTTATTCTGTCAGTGCTTTGTCCCAATTTCTGGATAGCCCAGGTTTAACACATTATCAATCGGCAATTAAAGTGTATTGTTATTTGAATGGTACTTGTAACTTAGGTTTAACGTTCAAGAAGCAGAAAAATTTAACATTTAAGGGTTACGTTGATGCCGATTGGGGAAACTGTATGATTACTCAATGTCCAATAACAGGTTATGTTATTCTTCTGGGTAAACACCTTCTCTCTTGGAAATCAATCAAAAAAAATACAGTTTCATTGTCTTCCGCAGAAGCAGAATACAAGGCATTATCAGACATGATTAGAGAAGTTGCATGGATCTCAAGTTTAATGAACGAAGTAGAAATTTTAAAAGATTCAAATTCAATAACTATATATTTTGACAACAAAGCAGCAATTGATTTAGCCAACAGCAAAACATCACAAAATGGATTTCGAATAAAACACATGGATGTTTGACTAGATTTTGTACAAGAGTTACTTCAATCAAAGTTAATGAATTTAAAATATATAAAATCAAACAACAATCCTGCCAACTTCTTAACAAAAGCTGTAGGAATAACATCAATTAAAAGATCACTAAAAGAAATAGGAGTTTCTCAAAACTCTCAAGACACTTTGAATCAAGCAATTCAGAGTACAGCAGCATGTTGGAATAGCATTCCTACTGTCATTAAAAATAAAGATAGTAAGTGATTCTTACTATTTTCAAATTAAATAAAATATTTAATTCAAATTGAATTTTTATATTTTAGATTCAAATCAAGTCTTGTTGACCAAATTGAATAACGGTCAACAACTCTCAATATCAAACAAGAAAAGAGGTCAACTAAACAACTTGTGAGTTACAAGTGTTTTATCAATTTAGATTATTATAAAAAAAAACTTATAATATATCTCTTTTTAATTTAACGTAGATCTCATCAGTTGATTCATCATTGATCCAAATTATTAAAAAGAATAACTTAACTAGCAGTCTAGTAAGTTTTTCCTCAGTCTATTAAACCAAATAGATAAAAATACTTATAATTTTTATCTGTATGTTAATTAGATAAGAAGAACAAAAACTTGTTCAAGTCAAATTTTATCTTATTTTCATTCTTCATAAATATAAATATTAGGCAGTTTATTTGTATCTGCCCTTAGTTAATTCCTTTATTTCATTTCTTTCTTATGTTATTATAAATCGTTGTAACATAATAAATTAATGAAATACAATCCTTAGTTTGTGAATTCTTGCACTTTCTTGGAAGATAAAAATATATATAATTATGTAGCAATTGGTAGTAAGATGATGGGGACCAAAAGGGGCCCTGAATTTGTTGTTTTTCTGTAATAAATGTTCTCACATCTTGTGTCTCATTTATTTATATATTTTTATTTTATATTTATTTTATATTATTTTATATTTAGTCTTCCTTATTTTATATTTATTCTTTATTATTTTAGTTTTATTATTAAACCCTTTTTATCATTCCTGGGGGGTTTGACATTTTTCTTTAATTTTTCTCTTTCTCATTGAAATAAAAATTATCAAGTCTGAGCCTATTTTATTTAAACCATATTGGTTATGATCCTTTAACCAGCTCCTCTTTCAAACCCTCCTTAATTTTCTTCTTTCATTAAAATCTCCTCAAAGTTATCAAAAATCAAGACCACAAAAACAACAGAATTGTTGTATCCAAGTTCTCATGATAAAACAGATATTAAGGTCATAGTATGTAGTTTTGTAGGCCTTAAATCTTGTAAATTGTGACAGATCTATGGCCAAATGAATTATATTGGGGAAATCTGAGTCTAGCCTTCCATTTTTTAATCTCTGATGGATTCATTTACATATTTTATAGAATTTATGGCTTTGTGAAACTTAGATTTGTATTTGTAATAATGTATGATGTTCAAAAAATTTTACCTGAAACATAAAATTAAAAATCAATAATCTAGTCACTTTTTCTTGTAAGTGGAACTTTCTGGCTCTAAAAAAAAATAAACTTGTCTTTGGGGTAAATTTATTCCAAGATTTATGTATTTTTGTAGCACAGAAACTTCTGTTAGGAGAAGCAGTGACAGGGACTGATGAGCAGTGACAGGGATGGACCAAGGGGCTTCCCAATTAGAATTCAGGCTATTCTTACATAAAATGAATTTTTCCTGTGCCATTTGGCATTCTGGTTATTTTTGGATTACACAAGCTTGAATTTTGACCTGTGGCTAATCAAGGCAATATGCACTTATCTCCTTAACTATGAACAACACCTTAATTTTATGGTTATTCTTGCGTTGAGTCAGAATGATCACACATCAATGAAATACCTGCATGCCTGACCATTTGAAGCAAGGGTAATTCAATCTGTTTTGCAATAAAATTCTAAATTTCTGAAGGTAAAATTTGCATATAAGTTTACAAGTTTAATTTGAATCTTTTTTTATATAAACATTTATGAATAAAATGAGATTAAGATATAAAAAGGAAAAAACAAAAAAAAAAAAAAAAACTGTACATGAAGGAAAAGATGGTATTAGCCTAAAAATTTTATTTAAGAGGATAATTTAAGAAAAGATGATATGATGATAATTATAGAATATGATGATAATGATGAAGATAATGAAATGAAAAGATAAAGAATAATAATACACAGATAATATTTTTTAAGATAAAAAATATAAATTGAAATAGGGAACTGGTTTTGGCACAACCCAAAAACTTCCCTGCACCTCCTTTTGACTGCCAGAGGACATCCAGCATTTTTTGTTATTTCAAATATTTTTTAAAAATAAAGGTTTTAAAATTTCCAACTTTTTGGAATCCTTCTGAGCCCCCTGCTACATATTCTGAGCTTATTAGCTAAAAAAAAAAAAATAAGTGCTCCTTATTTAGTGAGTACACTAAATAAAATAAAAAATATAAAAAATAGTTAATGCGGGAATATGGGCCAAAAATTTTTATCACATTTATTTTCATCCTCCTAGATGGAATAAATTTTCCATCCACAGGGAACAAAGAAAGTTCCTTTTACATTTACTTTTGCAAAAACTGGTGCATGTACCAAAATTTTGCAAAAGTAAATGTAAAAGGAACTTCTTTTGCTTCCCAGTGGAGGACAAAATATTTATTCTACATTCCAATAGGTTGGAAATAAATGTGATAAAAGTTTCAGCCAATTTTTCCTGCATTAACTATTTTTATTTATTTTTTATTTGAGTTGGTGTACTTCAACAATTTTTTTTTTTTTTTTTTTTGAGCTAAAAAGCTCAGAATATGTAGCAGGGGGGCTGAGAAGGATTCCAATAAAGTTTGGTAAGTTTAGCACCTTTAAAAGTATTTTTAAAAAACATGTGAAAAAACAAAAAAATCTGGATGTCCTCTGGCAGTCAAAAAGAGGTGCAGGGAAGCTTTTTTTTGGTGCCATAACCAGTCCCCTTGAAATATGATTTGATAAAAATAATAAAATTGATTCAAATGATTCAAAGATTGTATATGAATCATTTATTCATTCAATGATATCATGTTTGATCTTGTTGAAACATCATAAGAAAATATGCGGGGAAAATAATGACATCATATTTATGATTGTCATTTTATTTAATTTTAATGATCAATATAATCATGAATGCTTACTCAGAGCTCAGATCATAGTATCTTAATATTCTTCATCCACAGTGTTGTGAATCTTTATAGATTTCTGAGAATCTATTGTGTTAAAACAAAAAATTAGAATAAAATAGGGGGTTGTTTTTCACACCACCCAAAACCTGTTGCCCACCACCTTTTGACATCAGGAGGCTGTAGAGTGTTTTCTGATTTTTTTAAATATTTTGAAAAAATACTTCTCAGTGTCCAAAAATTTCCAAACTTTTGGAAAGCCTCCTGAGCCCCCCTGCTTCATATTCTGAGATTTGTAGCTCAAAAAAAAAAAAACATTGAAGTACTCCTTATTTGGAGAGTACACTAAATCAAATAAAAAATAAAATAAACTAGTTAATGCGGAAAATATGGGCTAAAAATTTTGTCACATGCATTTTCACCCTAATGGATTGTGGAATAAAATCTTCATCCATGGGGAAGCAAAAAAATTTGCTTTGATGTTTACTTCTTTTGCAAAAACTGGTGCATGTACAAAAAATTTCCAAAAGCAAAAATAAAAGTAACTTTTTTTGCTTCCCCATGGATAAAAATTTTATCCCACATTGCAATTGGGTGAAAAATGTTTCAGCCCATATTTCCCGCATTAAATATATTTTTTTTTATATTCTTTATTTGACTTAGTGTACTCCCTAAATAAGGAGCACTTCAATGTTTTTTTTTTTTTTTAGCTGAGAGGCTCAGAATATGAAGCAGGGCTAGAGAAGTTTGACTGGTATGTTTTCCATTTAATTGTTGGATTATTTAACCAATCTGAAATTTATTCATCCTTCACTCCAGTCCCAGCCTTGCTGATCCAACTGGTTACCTGCAGATGAAGATGTGGATATTATTGATTTGAAACAAGATTCAGATATTGAAAATGCTAAGGTCAAGGAGAGAAAATCAAGTTCTATCAAAGGGGGCTTTGATCATCCTAAGCTGCACTACTTCCCAGGAGTTCCAGGAAACAATCATGTGAGTACCTGATACAATTTACTTCTGTATTTTCTCAATTTTTTTCTTACTTTCCCACCTTTTTTCCAAACCCCCAGCCAAAAGGAGATCTCACCTACAAGTGCCGCTGGTGCTCCAAGGCTATGCGGGTCAAAAAATCAACCAACTCAAACATGAAGACTCATAGGGATGGCTCAAACAACCAAAACATTCTTTTCAAGCTGTGTTTGGAATGGGATAATGCCTTAAGCAAAGGGGCCAACCTCCCTCTAAGTGCAACAGAAAAATTGGAAGCTAAAGAAAAGAAGACCACCTCTGGCACACTCATGTCATTTTTTCAGAAGGGTTGGTTCAATAACAACACCTTGAATCAGATCCTAGTCCTCTGGGTGATACAACACTCACTTCCATGGACCCAATTTGATGATTATCTACTTTTTGTAGCTTTCCACAACTGCCATGTCAGCTCAACTATCTTCTCTCAAACCTGGGCTGCCCAACAAGCAAACAAGCTATACCTCAACCTCCAATCTGGTGTTATTCAAGCTATTAAGGTAAGTTGGCTTTTCTTTTCAATTGTTTTCCATCTTGTATTGTTGACTTATCCTCCATTTTGCAACCATTTGGGACTCTGGATCCAAAATCAGCTTGGTTTCTGATGTGTGGACAACCAAAGGTAACCACAACACGTTCATAGGTATTTCTTGCTGTTACATCAACCAAAGTTGGGAGTATGAATCTGACCACCTGGCCATCAAGTATGTATCCTGGCACCACAATGGCAAATATCTTGCTGCACCTTTGGAAAATATTTTAGTCAAACATGGATTACATAAACAGATAGGTAATGATTTGAATTGATTTCCCTCTCTTTTTCCCTCCTGAATCACTTTCAATCTATTCTTCCCTTGGGGTATTTCAAAACGGATTCCAGCAGCAACAACTTCACCATGGCCAAAGAGTTGGCCATAATCATGAAAAAGAGCGGTGGCAGCTTCACTAATTACCTCAACGCTCATCCACACTGCTTCTGCCATGTAGTGGCCCTAATCTTGGTAGCTGGTCTCAAGCATCTGAAGCTCAAACAACCTCTCAAAGCTCCCTCAAACAAACCTGACTACTTCCCCATGCTTGATACTATCACAGAGGTTGATGAAGATACCAACCCCAAAACCAACTCTGAAGACCCTGACATTCAAGAGATTTTACCATCCAATTACAAAGAGATAGATGATGCAAATCCTGACAATGCCTCTGATGAAGCCTGCTCTGGAAATTATTAAAACTCCATAAAATACAAGGATGCTGGTAAGAATCCTGAAAACCCCACATTTGGAAAAGGTTACACACTGCTGAAGGTGAGACCCATACCAGAAAATTCACCTGCTCCATGATTTATAAATGAATGCATCTGACTTCCCTTCTTGCCGCTCTAGGTTGAAGTTTTTCCTCATCAATGGCCCAACAAGCCAAATTCAAGCTGAAGGCCAAACAACTGGGCTAGATGGGGCCATCTTTAACTGCTGGGTATGGAATCCAATGGAATGTCTCTTATGATTTCTGGCAGCTTGCATACTCAGCTTGCAAGGTCATTGGACAGCTACTTGATGATGAGTTGGATAAATACACAGGTCGGTCTTCTGCCAATAACTTCTACAAGGGATATGAGGTATCACAAAAGGAATGGGAACATGTGAACATCCTCAACTCAGTCTTAGAGCTTAGTGACATTTTTTTGGTTCATGATCCTGTTCCCCCCATTGGCTCATACTTCTTAACTCTTATTCAACAGGAATTCTTAGCACTGACACTATGCATGGAGGTAGATGGACCTTCTGGATCAATGGTCCTTTATGAGTTTTGCCGACTAATTTAATTACTCCCAAAAAAAGAGAAAATCCCTGAATTCAAACTGCTGAAATAAATTTTCAACCCCATGATTCAACTTGCCACCAAGTACCTGTTGATAGCCCTCAAATGTGACTCAATCTTGCTGGCAACTATATTACACCCAGCCTGGAAACTCTCACTCATCTCTGAACGGCTCCCTGAATTTCTTGACTATGCTGAAGAGCTTCTCCATGAAACGCTTGATGCAAAAATGTAAATTAGAAACAAGAATTCACTATTGATAGAGGCGACAGAAATGACTGCCAATGGCTTGTGTGAGGATTCTGACAAATCCAATTATTATCCAATGCATAGCTGCAAATCACAAGAAGAGGATGAGCTGAGGAAATGTAAGGATGGGGTGTGGCCTTTGGGATGTAATGGTGATCCACTCCAATGGTGGAAGGGGAGTCTCACGACACCATTAATCTTGAATAACCAGCCACCACAAAGCTGACTTGGTGTGTGAATTTTGTGTTTCAGACTCATGCTTCTGAGTTTCCATCCCTACCAGAAGCTGCAAAAGACTCTCTGGAATTTGCAGGAAGCTCAGAAATGGTGGAAGGGACATTCTCAGCTGCTGCAAATGTTTGTTTTTCTTCAAGAAGCTGTTTGGGTGCTGAAACAATTGAGAGGTGTGTCAGCAGCCATATGTGGTTGAAACAAGGGTTAAAAGTGGGCGGAGTATTCTCAGATGCTCAGGCTATTATTGATGAAGCTGAATCACTCACCAAACTTTCTACTCAGGTGGAAAAGATGAAGAAAAAAATTACTAACAAAAACATCAAGCATGTGACAAAAAAAAAAGATTGGTTGGTATTTCACTCTTTTCATTATATTTAGATAAATCAAAAAATATAAAAAATATAATTTTTTTTATCTTATTGCAATTAACCCCCACTAAAGTAGCTGCTACTGCTGCTGATTATTGGATAAATTAGCTTTTAGCTAGCTAAAAGTAGCAGGCTGTTAGCACCCTGAAGCTAAAATTCTGCTACTTTTAGAGTAGAAAAAAATTTCCCCCTGGGATTAAATTTAGCTGGTCCAAAAAAAAGCTACAGCCAAAAAACATTTAGCTGTAGCGGAAAACCACTAATTAGCTGGGCGCTAATAGCCAAGTGTAGCTTAGCTGTTGCAGAATTTCTGCTTGGATATCTGTAATAATTGTCAAGATAAGTAAGATAAAATTGATATTTTAAAGAGGAAAAATACTTGAGTGATGAATTTTCAATTGATAAAATTGTTTTGATTAATTTTATATTAAAACACCAAAATTATTTTTATTTTGTATTTACCTTCATAGATGTGCAAAGAGTTTAGGAGGCGCAAATAAAACTATGATTGATGAAAAAGAAAAGTAATCAAGAGTAAGAATGAAATTAAATTCTTATTTCAAACTTATGATCATTGATTTTAAAATGACATAATGATTTTTATTTTTATATATTAGAGTCATGAACTAAAAGATTTTGGAAAACTAAAAGCATTCTTCATTTTTTTTAGTTCAATAAACAATATGTATAAGTAACATGTAGAAGTAAAAAGAAATAAAACATAAAAGAGTGTGTACCTAAAAGCAGAGCGGGTTCTACTACTTTTAATATGATTTGAAATTTTATTTTAGACGAGCATGATTAAGATGATGATGTAGAAAATGGATTTTCCAATTCTCTTACTTTGTATTTTATATTGTCTGACTGTATTAATATTCTTTAAGAGGGTAACTTTCTAAGAACAAAAATAAGATGCTATCACATTTATCATTCAGTTCGTTGGGTTAGCTTGATGATCTATTCTGAGTTTTGTCTAAATCTCAAAGCATTAACTTACCAGGATGGGAGCTAGCACCATATTGTATGCTTTATTTCCTACTTGTAATATTACTGTTATGATCTAACTGGCTAACTGTATTCAGGTCTTGAATCAGATTCTCTGTGCTGATAACCGGAGATAACAGAAAGCTCTTACTGGAATATTGGCTTTCTGTTTTCCCGTACTGGAGTAAGTTTATCTTGTTGTTTGTCTGGTTGGAGTTCAAGTAACTGCCAATTACTAGAGTAGTTTTAGTACCAACTCTTTTTCTTTTTATGCAGTACTCTTTCACGTACCTTGGTTGTGAAATATGTACTTCTTTTCTACCGTCCACACGTGGTTTGGCCCTGGTGTCTATGCATAAATCAAATTCAAGATTTGAGTAAGCATATCCACTACGTTTCTTGAGCTGTAGGTCTGGTTGGCTTACCATTCATAGCAGCCTTGTCTACCTGCAGCATTATCTGATGATTTTGCTTTGTTTCTGATGATCTAATATTCTTACATGAACTTGCTGTACAAATTACAGCAAAATAAAAATCAGATTCAGGAAGAATCTTTTCATATTTTTCACATTAAAAATCATTATTTTTACATCATTTTTCTTTTATTATTTTATTTTTAAACAATTAATATTATATTCAAAATCTATTTTAATCATGAAAACATTATATTTACCTAATATTAAAATTAAATTAATTAAACTTATAAAAATTTTATTTTATTTATGAACATTATATTATTATATCTTATTTAAATTATTTCATATCTTATTATCTTTTATTATAATATTTTATCCAACCAGCTTTGCCTTCAGGTAAAGCATAAAGTTTCTTTTCTTACATTTTATTTTTATTAAAAATCAAATAATGTTATATAAAATAATTGTCATTAATTATTGTTAAATTTATATTCAGAAATATATATTTCTTTTAATAATGTTACTCATTGAAAAATAGAACATATTAAGACCAAGGATCCTAACCTAGTCAAAGAGCAGAAGAAAAGAGCTGGAAAGTTCAGCAATGAGATGAAGACCAATCTGCTCTTACAGCTTGAAGAAAAATCAACCACCACCCTGAACAAGCTTGCCAACTTCATGCAGGATAAATTTAATGTGAATGTATCAACTCAAGCAATCAGTAACCTTATACATAATATTTACATATAATTGAAACAGGTTACTAAAATTCCTGTGGCATGGAACCACCCAGGCCTGAGAAATTCTGAGATAGATTTTGAGTTGAAAGCTGGATGATCTATTGGCTGAGTTTGTTGAAGTGGAAAGAGTTTGAAAAAGAATTAACTTGATTTTTTTATTTCACAAGATGAAGCAGGCCTATTTATAGGACCTCCTTAAATAATCAAAATAACCAAAAAAAAGAGACAACATAGTTTTAAATAAAGTAAAATAAAATTGAGACAAAGTAGAAGAAAGAAGTTGCATTAGTGACTAACTGTGTTGACTCAAACAGCCTGAAGGAGTTCTTCTGATAGGCACCAAAGATAGATAAAGTAGTAGTTTTAATAGATAGTATTTTAGAATTTATATTTAGTATTTACACAGAGTAGAATAATTTTATTTAAGGATTATTTGAAAATTAGTCAGTCATAATACCCACAAGACCTACTTGAAAAAAGAGCCAATTTTGTGAATTGACGTGGTCTAGAACTTGGAAAAATAGTGATTTATGTTGACTTTGATCTCCACTTGGGCCGTGAATTTGGTTATGCTTCTTCTGGTGAGTCTTTATTTTGAATGGTATTTTTCTTTTTACTTACCAAGAGGTGCATGATATATAGGGCAGCCAGCTGTACTGAGCCTTGTTCCCAAGTCCAAGACGGTGAAACTCATTGGAGCGCTATCAGTAGACTGTTTTATCTACCACAAGCTACTCAATGCAGATGGAACCAAGCCTAAAGGGGTAGGGGTCAACAAGTTCTTCCACTTTCTTGCAATCCTTATTTCCAGGCTACCAAGTGACTCAATTATTAAATTGGATAACACTCCTATACATTGAGGAGAAATTTTTGATGAGGTCTTACAATCCCTCAGCAGCACAAACTCAATCAAAGTTGAGTTCTTACCACCATACTCGCCACTCATGAACCAATTTAATATAGTTATATAGTTTCCACTCAACTAAATCATATTTTTGGTCAAAAGAACCACCAAATCAATCAGCTCTATTTTTGGAAATCAAATATTTAATCAATATTTCAATCACTCACACCAGAAAAATACTGGCATTTTTTTTCACACTGCCAGTGTATTTACTGGTCATGTACTGAATCAACAATGAACCGGTTAAAATAAATGTATCACATATTGGGTATTCTTGTATCAAAATAAATGTATTTTTTTATGTATCTGTTATCAGATACAATACATGTTTTCCCAAAACCATGTATTTGTTTGCCCAATATGATAAAATACAGGGTGTATTGGGTCAAATACATGCTGTATCCTATCAAAATACATTTATTTCTTATGTATCTGTTATGAGATAGAATACACAGTTTTCTAAAAACTGTGTATTGCCAATACAGATACAATAGATGTATTTTAACTGTTTCATCCTTGGCTGAATAAATTACTGAGCCAGTTTTGGCCCATCCTATGGAAAAATTTTTTTTTCTCCATCCCCACCACATTCCATATTTCCATTTCTGCTCCATTCACTACTTCAGGTCTCATCTCTCTTGAGTTCCATGCATGTTTGTTTAGATTCAATCATAGAAGATGGCATTTCTTATTCAAGATCCCAGCAATCAGTATCAAAAATGGGCAAGTAATTTTTATGTTTGGGTTTAAAATCCTCCTGATTCATTGATACTCTACCTCCACCCAGTCCAACCTCAGCCTTGAGCTCTATGAAATTTATTAAATCATATGATTGGTGGCATCACAAAAAACTTTTGTAATAATTCTTTCAAACCCTATAACCAATCTTTTCACTTTGTATTTAGCTCATTATCACCAACATTTCTTATTGCTTTTATTTTACATAGCTCACAGAATTATCATTGAATACTTATTCTGTAAAATACACATCAAGATAAACAAAAAAACATTTTTCTGAGAACTACACATAATTATCATTGAATACTTATTCTGTAAAATACACATCAAGATAAACAAAAAAACATTTTTCTGAGAACTACACATATAAGCAAGATTAATTGAGGACTTGGAAGTTGAACCCCATCTGAGCTGGCAGAGATATCTTTCCAAGGAGCCCCTTTGTTTTTTTGGTGTGCGTGGAACACTTACTTGGGTGTGGCCAAGTGAGATTTGGGATGCCTCCCTATTCACTTGGAGCAATGACAATTAGAGGTTGGCTGGGTGCCAATTTGGCTTTGGAACTGGCCAAACCTGTTTTAGCATTGGCCACACAGGCTCAGAATGAAATTTGGGTCAGGTCAACCTGAACCAACCCAAGACCCAACAGGTCACAGCCAGGTCTGGGCAGGCATTTGGTATAAAATCCAAAACCTGACCCAACCCAACAAGACCCGGGTCCTGTTCTTGGGCTGGATCTGGGCAGGCTGAACCCTTAGAGACCCAACCCAAATGCAGTTTATCCTGCAAAAAAATCTGGGCCAAACCGGACACAGAACTTTGGAAGGAATAGTGGGTTGGGCTTGGGAGGGCTAATTGAGAATATTTGACAACCCAACATGACCCAACCCGGCCCACTTTCATCTTGAACACGGGCTTTGGCATTGGCCAACCTTGCTTGGTTATTTTTTGGCTTAACTTGGGTATGTGCCCAGACTGGCTTGCAAGACCATATCAAAGTTGGTCAAGCCAGCTGTTTTCAAGCCAACAATTTGGAAAATAATAACACTGTCTCACTGATGTTGTATCAAAAGTGGAAGTATATCAAATAGGATTTTTTGTCAAAAAATCGCTTAATTGATGAGACTGATATGTTTTGGAAAAATTCCAATTGAAAGCTCAGGTGAGCACCTGACAGATGAAGACCAATATAATTTTGTGCAGATGGATTCGGTGTATGGGCCCGGTTAGCTCAGTCGGTAGAGCATTCGGCTTTTACGCTCTTTCGCGGTCGTTGATACCGAAATGTCGGGGGTTCGAGCCCCCCATTGGGCGCCTTGTTTTTCCTACCCCCACAGCACGTCTTGCTGCATGCTTTTTGCTTTATGACTCTACACGCATACGGGAGTTTGCCGGGACAATCATTGAATCAATGTGATTTGATTACTTCCAAAACATACGGCAAAGCTTGAATTCAATTCATTTGAAATTTTCAAGGTGTGCCCAGTCTCATCTAGGTCAATTTACTTTTCTTTTTAATGGTACGAACCGCAATCCCAATGAATAATTACAATTCAATATGTGTATATTGTGCTGGGACTTATGACAAGGTCTTTAAGCTACTACAGCATCATCTTCATCATTGGGCAAAACAGGGTCATAATGTAACCGTTAATTCAGCGATGATACTTTAACCGTCACTTCACGTCCAGATCATGCGCCTAACTGCATTTGCTACTATGTTTTATTTTTCTGCGGAGCTCCATTTGAAGGCGATATTAGACTATGCGTGAATTAGGACACTCGCGTCAGCCTGATGAATAACTTGGAGTTAATCTGGATACGTACAGTGCTCTTTGTGTAAAGTGAAACGTAAAGAATAACTGCTCGCGTTCAAGCATTCAGCTTGCAGAGTTTTCGCCAAGCCATTCGGGCCGCCTGGTGTCACGAAGGTAATGGTTTAAGATGTTACCGGAACATATTAAAGAGTCACCCTGAAATAGACAGGTGGCACTCACAGTAAAAAACCCCAACTCTTGTTTGCAAGCTTGACTCTTTCCCTGGAAGCAAACTACCATTATCAATCCCGTTTCTAACCTGGGTAAAGAGATCGCGCCAATTGGGTCGGCCGAAATGGGTCCGTGATTTGAGTCCAGTAAGAGCATCATACTCGGCCCCAGCGTTGTTCAACACAATGTTTGCCACAGTGTCTTCGTTGAGTTTACTGGTGAGGTACATGTCCATTCTTAGAAATGCCTGATCAGTTTGAATATCTTCTAAATTTTGTAGCAGCGCCCTGAACCAACCGAAGGCCGAAATGTCCTGAAATAATATCATGATTGTGAACATTCTACTCGCAAGATCAAAATAAATAAACTAACTTTGTTGATCCAGATAAAGTGTACTCGACGGAGTGCCCCAAGACGGCCTTTTTGCTGCATGTAGCTATGAATAGAAAGCCATCTCTCAGAATGATTTGGCTTGAGCTGAGGAAATGTAATAAACTGACTAAATATTTTTCAGAATGCTACTGAAGGGTGTGACCCCGATACCAGTGCCTACTAGTATAGCCATCTCGCACTGGAAAACATCCTCAGCTGGTGCACCGTAGGGGCCATCAATCCTGATTTTCGGGAGAGTATTTACACGAGCCCCGGTAATATCAACAAATGTACCATTGCGAGCATCTTGGCCCCTCATGCCATCCTTCACTTGGTCCGTCAAACTAGAGGCAAGTTCAGGTGTGGCGCCAAGTCGATGCCCCACAGCTTTAGTGAAATCACCAACTTGACGAATGTGCACCGATACGTAAGGATCGTCGGGAGCTGAAGAAATCGTAAACGGATGCCATTGCCAGCGAGATACTTCTGGCATTTGGAAAAATAACCACTGCCCCGCTACGTATTTGAAGCTTGGTTTTTTTATTCGAATTTCCATGGTACCAGAAGGATGTAATAGAACGCCAACAATTTCGGTTTCTCTGCGCGCTCGAACTTCACGTAGAACCCGCTCACCAAAGTAAAGAAGTCCTGAAATCGCTGTGAACCGCACAGTATTGTACCCATAGCATTCAACTTTTTGGCCGGGTAGCGCCCCTCGCACGAAGCATCCGGTAGCGTGGGTGTATAGTCCTAGCTAAGATTGGTAGAGCATGAAAGACTATAAGCTTTTGAACCTCAGTCTCCATGGTAGTATTGGTATGATGTAAGGCCTACCATCCAAAAAAAAGCTAAATGGTGGGTATACCAAAATGCTTCAAAACATTGCTTTCGGATGTTTTTGTGCTTGTTAAATGCATGGTAATATCATAAAATGATAAATAAAAGTAATCATGAGCCCTTTCATATGTGCAAGGAAAATAAATGGACATTTCCTCACGGCGGTTGTATACATCAGGACCATAATCAACAGCATCACATGACCAGTAAAACCACCAGGTTCAGTGTAATGGATGCCGATTGCAGTATTGGGCCGAACCTGTGTTTTCTCAACCAGGTACATATTGACATAATGCGCTGTAACATGCAACCTGTAGAGCGCTTCAATTATCGGCTTTTTTTCTCTCTCCGAATCGATATACGGTTGGTTCTTTAAAACTTAGAAAAAAAGACTTTATCGAACGAGACTTACATGGTGAAAAATGCCGCTGCATAGGCCACTTGCCGATGAAACCACAAATTCCTATTGGATTGAGGGGAATTTATAAGTTGAGCTGATAGAAATTTGAGATTCAGAAGAATTTTACTCAACTCATCGAGTGGCATCAGCCATGTGAGCTGCGGCCTCAAGAATCTGATAAGGTTTCGACAGACCGGTAAAAGAAGCAAGAAGCCATCCACCCCAAGAACTATCCCCGCACCTCTGGAAGTCCAAACAGAGAACTTGAGGAGATTTAGGACCCATAACTTTTCATTAGACTGTTGTGAATTCCATCCATAGCCGAAAATCAAGAAGTGACCACCCCAAAAGAGCAAATTGAAAATCAATCGTCTCCCGGTGAATTCGCGCTTGAAAAAACACTCATTAGCCATTGTAGAACTGATAGGAAGACCCGGCTAGAGCGAATAAGATAGAAAGGAGCCTGCTCCAATGTAACAACTGCGTTTGATAGACTGATTACTGTCAAGCGGCAATCAGAATTACAAATGTTCTTTGGTTCCAGAAATTGACCACATACCGAGTTCAGTTCGGCGCTGAAAGGAAAAGTCTTGATGTAGCGCAAAAAGATTGCGAGGGCTATCGATTCGAGTGGAGTGAGATCCAATGGCGAAATTTGTAAGGGACGAGTGAGATATTGAGTGTCGGAAGAATCCGAAGAAAGATGGTCACCATGATGACAACATAAACAAATTGAGCACTACCACTACATTATTATTGGATCGGGAATGGCTCCCGAGTGGTTCAATGTAAACTCAATAAAAGTTATCTTAGCTGCTAATTAGATTCCGATGGCATGACGACCGGCTCAACAAAATCACAAAGAATCGTGTTTGCAAAATGAAACAATACTTGAGCTTGTAGGGCTTTCTAATCGTTTCAGATGCCTACCAAGAGAAAAGATAGTTTTCATCCCTGACCAATACATATCTTCAAGACTCAATCTTCCCAGCGTTCCTATCATTCACAACAATTTTTTCCGCGACAAGCAAGCTGTCAAGAGGGCTGAAGCTGTTACAAAAGATACCTGAAATAGACATGCATTGAAGTAATTGAGCTTACTTGACTCAATTCACGAAATGAGATCTCCACATTTAGCAGGATCCAACATGCGGGTGAACTGAGGTGATCCCGAGTAGACTAATGGTTCGGATTGATGATAGGACGGTGATTTCATTGGCCAATGAATTTCAGGGAGAGAGGTGATGTGGTGCTCGACGACCGTTAATGCCTGCCAGCTCGGTTTTCTTCCTATTTCGAGCTATCTGCCATCGAAAGGTACACGATAGGCTTGAGATTGCCTCCTCAGAGGCACAGCTGTTGTCAGCGCGCTACGTCCATGTCACTTTTTATATTCGACATTCGACTTGGTAACCCCAAAGATCGCCAGTGTCAAGTTTATCTACAAACGGGCCAAGCGGGCTCCGGAGCAAGAGTGTTCCAGTTGGAAACTCACCGATCCGGAGTAGGGGTACCCGAGGGGCCGGGTATCGGATATACCCGGGATCTGCCCCGTCAGGAACGGGGGCCGGGGCAGGTTTCTGGGCTTTTTTAGGGCCGGAGATGGCACCGGAGACTCGGGGTACGGATGCCGGGCATGATTGGAGTGGAGGCTGGGTACCCGCGGATACTCTAAGTATGTTTGCAGTTTGAAAGTATTGCTTCAGAATCAGAACTTAGGACTCAGGAGTTGGAAGTGTATGATAAACTTCTCAACAAAACATTACTTGTATAACTTATTGTATTGCATTACTTATTTAGCATAAAAAATTAAGAAAAAAACATGAAATTTTTTATTTTATTTTATTTTAATTTATTCTTCTCTCCTTAACTTTTGATTGTATTGTGATTTGTAATTTTGTGTTGTAATTTTTTTTTTTCTTTTTTTTTTTGTACATTGTGTCACATCAGAAATTTGAGATTGGAGGACTTCCCGTCGGTTCTGCAGCCCCCTGAAGAGCCAGATTTACAGCCTGTAAATCCAAAAATACAAGGGGTTTCAGATTTACATCTCTGTCACCCCACCCCATGTGACACCTGCAGAGCTAAAATACAGATTTTTAGCCCCACCAAACCACGGTATCTTCTTCCCACCAACCTCAAAATTCTGCCATGCACAATCCGATCAGGCGATTTTTTTTTTATCTATCACACCAGCCTTGACTTTTTTTTTTTACACTCTTTGATGTTTTTTTATTAATTTTATCTTTTTACACTCTTTGATTTTATTTTATTTTATTTTATTTTTTTTAGTTCATTTGCAGATTTACGGCAATATTGTCAACAAGAGGACGACGATGTGGCTCTTTGTGTTGTCGCCCTTGCAGTGTTAGGCCAACCAGTTCATATACATACCCTCCGAACCTATCTGACACAAAATGACCTAGCTGGCCATCCCCCTTTTCAAGCGCTTGGACGCATTTGATGGCGGTGGGTAACAATTGTGCTTTTTTCACTACCGTGGGGGTGGATGTGGCCACATTCCACCTCCTCCTATGGCCGTTCTCAATGGTGTGGGAGTCGGAAACCATTACCCGCAACAATGTCAATCCATATGGAGCACCTCAAACTCACCACCGATCACTTGATGCAGCTGGCGGACTGGGCTTAATCCTCCATTGGCTCAGCTCAACCATGGCTGGACATTCCCTTCAGCTTATTTTTGCAATTACGCCAGCGGTATGTGCCCGTTGTCTCCGCTTTGCACGTCAAATACTCCTATCAGTCTTGAAAGACCTCCAAATCTCCAAAATCACTTGGCCAACTCAAGAGGAAAAATGCCAGCACTACAGCAACATGATAGAAACAAAATTCCTGCTCTTAACTAAGTTCATAGGTTTTATTGATGGTCTCAATCTGCCCATAATGGTTGCTGATGATGAGGGGTAAGTCATTTCATCCTTTGTTGTTTTTTTTTTCTCTTTGATTTCCAATACACAGATCATCTTAACAAAGTATTTTCATTTTTTGTTTGTTTTTTGGATTGCTATATTTAGCGTCCAAAATGCATACTACAATGGTTGGACTTGCTTGCATTACTGCAGAAAAATCCTTACATTTGCACCGGATGGCACCATAATACACGCTATCCTCAACGCACCTGGCTCGTGGCACGACTCACATATAGCTGAACAGCTATGCCAGGTGCTTCTTCATGAAACACTCGCAGGCTACCGGATAATCAGCAACACAGCATTCCCCCGGTTTTCCAATTGACTTCAATCCCGGATTTTAGCTCCGATGAAGCGTGGCGACCGATTGCCAACCGCACCGGATGAGTATGCGCGGTTAAAATTCATTAACAAGCAATTGGTGTTGGCTTGTCAGGCAGCCGAATGGGGTATGAGATCGTTGCACGTATCATTTGGCCGCCTCAAGCTTCCAATGCCTGCGTCAGACCACGAATACTGCACAGAGGTACTTCAATTAGCCGTGCCCTTGCATCAAGTGCGCTGCCGTTCAGTGGGAATCAATCAAACACAAGCGGTTTATCAAACAGTGGAAAATGAGGCCCAACTTCTGGCCCAAACTTTTCATGGTATGGTCTTTGAAGACATACAGTCGCAATGTAGGATTAGTTGGCTATTATAATGGGTGGCTTTGAAGGCTTTGAATTTTTTTCAGGTTGGTAGTTCTTTCATTGCTAGTTTGGTCTATTTCTATGTGATTTTTACTGACATTGTTTCTATTTTTCTTACATATTTCAATATCCTCATCTCAATTGCCAGGCATTCCACAATGGTCATTTGCTCGCATGTTTCTCTCCTATTTAGTTGATTTCTAAAACTTGTTCTCCTTCTCAAATCTCAAAATCAGAAACGTTGAATTGGTTGTTTTGACTTATTTTTTCATGTCTGAATTTTTGTTTCTTCTCAAATCTCAAAAAATAATATGCCTTCTCTCAATTGGGAAGACTTATTTTGTGTTAAGAAAAACACAATGAAATAAAAATTTTTATTTCAAATAAATAATTAAATTTATATATTTCGGATTGCACAATTGAAAAAAATAGTAAGCAAAAAAAATTATACTGAACTTTGTTGATCAAAAAATATTAAATTGAATATTTTCAAACAAATGATTTGAAGGAATTTTATTTGATGTGCCAATAAAAAGACTCAAAATTGGTGCAAGCATGCTTCAAAGAATTTAATTCATTGTAATGTATATTATATATCATTTATTATAAATATTAAACTGAATATTTTCAAACAAATGATTTGAAGGAATTTTATTTGATGTGAAAATAAAAAGACTCAAAATTGGTGCAAGCATGCTTCAAAGCATTGAATTCATTGTAATGTATATTATATATCATTTATTATATATCGTTTATTATATATCATTTATTATATATGATTTATTATATATCATTTATTATATATCATTTATAATATATCATTTATTATATATCATTTATTATATATCATTTATTATATATCATTTATTATATATCATTTAGAAACAGACACAAGAAAATGGGATAATGGTAGATGCAAAATTTCATGTATATTAATAAATTATCTAAAATATTGATATTTCATGTATATTATCTATCATATTGATTCATATCAAGATAAAAAAATCCCTAAAAAAACTAAAAAAAAAGGAAAGAAGCAGACAAGAGGAAATCGGGAAAACAATCAGGAATTTTGATTCATGTTGTGAGCAGGTGAGCTGGCATTTGATTGTTCATGATTATAATTTCTAGTATGAGGTGGTTCAGTTGAAACCGGTGGCATAAACAACGATGCTTGTAAATGATAATGCATGTAAGGGTGGAAGAGGTTGGCCCCCCCGCCCCCATGTCAAGCCTCATTTTCACCAGCTCATTCTTGCTTCTGAGCGCTTGGATTTCAAATTTTTGTTTGGTGATTTTTTCTTGAAGACGTTTGTTTTCAGTCTTTAATGCAGCTGAACAGCTATGATTGCCTTTGCGCCAAGCCGTGATATCATGCTCAAGGTGTGCTATAGTCGCTTTAGCCTCCTGTAAGCACATGGCATAAAATTGTGCCATTCCATTTGAGAATTATTGTTTGTTGTGACCTTCTGGATCAAAAAATGTGGTGAGACTTTGCTCAAGTCCTCTGGGGGTTGGAGCATTCCTTGCCGAACCGCGGACTGATGATTGGGCACTCCCACATGAGTTCACTTGATGATTTGGTAGATTCATGGATGCCCCTGATGAGCTGGCACTAGTTGATCTGGAGGCCCATGGTATAAAAGTTGATGGAGCCGGTGGAGCTGTTGAGACAGAATCTTGAGAGGCTGAGATGTCAAGATTAGAAGTTGTAGCATTGCGAGCCCCAATAATTGATCTTGTATCAAAAGTCAAAGAGGGATTTCCAGATAGCGCAGGAGTCCCATTTAAAGCTGAGGAGGTTCCTATTACAGAGGGTGATGGAGTTCCAGTTGAAATTGGGGCCGGAGTAACAGGTGAAAGGGGTGGTATGATGGGGTCACAAGTAGCTTCATGATTGTCTTCAACTTTTACATTGCCTTCGTCCATGGGTTGGCTCATTTGAGTCTCAGTCCATTGTGAGATATCTTGGGTTTCCTCATCCACTGACATGGCCACCGGTGCGCCAATGCCATCACTTACGATTCCATAAAAAAAAAAAATATTGAGACAATTCAAAAAGAATTAGAATTTGTTTCATTTAAGTTAAAACAAAGAAAAAGTGTGGAAAAAATGAAAGTGGAAAGAAATAACTCACAGATCTACATTGCTGTCCATGTCATGGCAGGCAATAAGATGGGCTTGGCTGTCCATCAACTTTTTAACATTTTTTTTCTTGCGGATGTGAACAGGGCAGTTGGGATCCCCAGTTGGTTTTGAGTGATTTACAAGGGCTTGGAATTTTAACTTGAGAGGTTCAACATCGCGGTTGATACAACCTTTTTCAGTGGAATATTCTTTGTATTTTTTATGCACGTAGAACCACTCTTGCGAGCCCAAGGGGAGGATTTTCTTTACCACATTGACTAAAGCCACACAGTCACCGGCGGTATAACCTTGCGATCCTTTGGCCCGGCCGGGGCGTCGCTGAGTAGATGGAATGGTTTGTGACGTGTTGGTGGCTGATCAGGTATTCATGGATTGGAATTTGACTGGGTGGAAAAAAAAAAAAAAAAAAGTGGATAGAGAAAGCTGGAGATGGTGGTGATATGGTGAGATGATTAAGTAGATGGATTTGAGGATATCCACATATCCTCCTGTGTTGGTGGAGCCTTTAAAAAAGTGCCTGTAAATCTATTCTAGATTTACAGGCTGTAAATCTTGTTAAAAAAAGAACCAAAATTGTTTCAGAATTTATGTTTTTTTTATAAATAATTTTATTTGAATTTTTTTTTTCTTTATTTGATAATTTTGTGATTATTAATGGAAAAGAACTTTGAGATTAATGATGGGGGCAAGGAGGAGGTCAATCTCACTTGGATGGCTCAGATGGTTTGGAATTTTTGGATGAAGAACCAATGATTTTATTTATTACTGACAGCAGCAGTTTAAATAGAATAAAAAAATAATAAGCCCCCTGAACAGCATGTCAGGGGTTTAAAATGGTTCTAACAAGAATGACAAGTTAAGAGAAAAATTATTAAACACCAGAGATATCCTACTACTACGTTAATAATATTTCACACTATAAAATGGATTGTTAGTTCATTTTATTTAGGGTGCCGGTTTTTGCACCACCCAAATCCTGCCTCGCACCGCCTTTTGACGTCAGGAGGATGTTGAGTTTTTTTGCATTGTTTAAATATTTTTAAAAAATACTTCCAATGGTCCCAAAGCTACCAATTTTTTTGAACAACCTCATGAGCCCCTCTGCCACATATACTGAGCTTTTTAGCTCAAAAAAAAAACATTGAAGAATAAAAAAAATGGTTAACATGGGAAATATGGGCTAAAAATTTTATCACATGTATTTCCACACTATTGAAATGTGGGATAAATGTTTTATCCACGGGGGAGCAAGAAAATCACTTTTACGTTTACTTTTGTAAAATTTTGATACATGCACCTGTTTTTGCAAAAGTAAAAGTAAAAGTGACTTTTTTGCTTCCCCGTGGATAAAATTTTTATCCCACATTTTGATAGTGTGGAAATACATGTGCTAAAATTTTTAGCCCATATTTCCCGTGTTAACCATTTTTTTTATTTTTTTTTTGATTTAGTGTACTCCCTAAATACGGAGTACTTCAATGTTTTTTTTTTGAGCTAAAAAGCTCAGAATATGTGGCAGGGGGGCTCAGGAGGTTGTCAAAAAGATTTGGTAGCTTTAGGACCATTAGAAGTATTTTTTAAAAATATTTAAAAAATGCAAAAAAACTTGACATCCTCCTGACGTCAAAAGGCGGTGCAAGGCAGGATTTGGGCGGTGCAAAAACTGACCCCCTTTATTTAACTCCCAAATAATAAAGATAAAATAAAAATATAAAAAATATTTCTCAAGAAGAATGTTGACTACTGATGATCAAGGTTTGATGACTACGTGACACATACTACTGCAACAATTATCTATTTCTAAATAATTTATTTTTATTCTAATTCTTTACTATTTTTATTTAACTAATTTACCTAGAAATGAAAAAAAATTTTAATTTAAAAAGCTTGGAAAAATTATAAAAAAGCTGAGTGGTCATGAGGACAAAATTCCAACAAATCTGGTTCTGCAGGGGGCTGAAGAACCGACAGGAAGTCCTCCATTATTGGATTAAAATAAAAATACAAGAAAAAGAACAAATGGGCCACTTAATTGTTGGCTTCATTCTGATCAGCAAGGGAGAGCTTTCCAAAAATGTGCACCCACTCCTTGATACAAAGCAGTTGCTCAATTGATACCACATCAAGGCTGGCTCATTGAGGGCCAACTATTGATTTAGTTTTGAAGAACACATGTTCACTTGGGGCAGAATTTGCAGGGATGGCCAGGAAGAACCTGGCCATTGCAGCCAGCAATGGGAATGCTTTCTCTCAACTCTGCCAGTACTTGAGAATATTGCTAGATTGATCTTTGGTAGTTTTTTTCAAGTATTGCTGTATTTCCAAATCAAGAGTTCTAGTAGTTGCCTTGGGAGCAAACATGAATTGTTCAATTTTACTTTTAGGTCTTGCTTGAGGTATGGAATGGACTTCAATAGCAAAATCAGATTTGTCAAATCTACCTGCCTCATCACGGAAGATATAAAGGCAAATGTCAACTCTCATATGCACATCAAGGTGCTCTAACAAAAACTGCCAGTTGTTTTCAAAATTGGTGGTCTTGATGCGAGGATGCAGAATCATAGCGCAGATGGGTGCAGGTTTTTTAGCGTAGGCACTAGATATTTTCTGAGTTTCTTGATCATTTTGTTGGTTGGCGCAATGAGTTGGGAGGCATCACTTGTATTTTTTACTGGGAGGATTTCTTGTTTTAGGCCAATGTACATTTGAATAGCGGTGTTGAGAGTGGGGTAATCAGAATTTCAGAGGAAATCTTTTGCTTCAGTCAATCATTTGTTTGACCTACTCCCATTCAAGGTCAGTCAATAAATATTTGGCCGCTTTGCTGTTGGTTGTGTATTAACAGGCATCACGAAGGCTTCAAGATTGATCTAGCATCATATATGTTGAGTTCCAACACATCTTGACGTCTAGAATCAAGGTCTTGTACACATTGGGAGTTGACTTGGATTTCCTTGACGTGCGTGAGTGGTGGC
The DNA here is from genome assembly GCA_000785685.1 of Uromyces viciae-fabae. Lineage (NCBI taxonomy): Eukaryota > Fungi > Basidiomycota > Pucciniomycetes > Pucciniales > Pucciniaceae > Uromyces > Uromyces viciae-fabae. Next base: position 10,106 of record JNCO01000223.1, on the reverse strand, counting down.
TGAAATCTTGAAAAACCCATCAAAAACCTCTTTTCATTGGGGGGAGCTTCAAACATGGAGTGAAAGAGAGTGGATTTAAGACAACACGGTGTGTATATTGACATCAGAGCCATATGGTGGGGTGACCAGATGGTTGATGCTCATTGTTCTTGGTTCTTCAGCCATAGAGACTTCAATATTGGATTGGCCTTTGCTGCTAGATCCAAAAAACGCTAAACCATCTTGCGCTGCCAGGTTGATGACATGTGCCATGAAAACTAGCAAGCTTTGAGGACTTTCAAACTGAATATGGCATGTGCAAATCAAGATGTTCTTTGCCATCATATTATTATTCAAAGCGTTATCCGCTGTGATACATTGGAAGTTAGTGAGTAAATCCAAAATGTTTAGCATGTCCACAAAAACATTTGCAAAGTTTTGTCCACTGTGCAAACCTATTCAGGAAGAATTTGAGGGTCAAAAAACTACAATAACAATTTCAAGAAAAAAAGAAAGAGTTAAATCATTAAATGATTGTGCTTACCATGAACCAGTGGTATCCCAATGACCACATCCACCAAGCTCCAGCTACTTGTAATTGCATGAGCTGTTATTCCCATGAACTCTAGAGCATTGGGAGACATCCATGCATCAAGGGTGAAGGAAATTTTTTCCAAAAGAGACACAAGCTCCTTGATTTGTTTTAGGTGAGCTAGATAGAGGCTTGTCACCTCAGATACCACAGTCTTACACTTTACAATCATTGAACCAGCTTGTGGGTTCAGTGCAGTCAAAAGCTTCAAAAATCAAGGTTGCTCAACTATTTGGAAGGGTAAGTTGCATTTTGCAATGAAGTAAGCAACAAGTTTCCTAAGATGTGATGCAGTGATCTTTTGCTGTGGATTATGGTAAAAACAAAAAACAAAAACAAGTTAGTTAATTGCTAAAAACTGAGAAGATAAAACTAAAAAAAAAGGGAATAAAAGGACATAAAGGCAAAACAAGGAAAAATTTCCTTACTGCAGCATCAACTTGTTGTTTGAAAATTGAGGTAAGCATGGTTTGATTAGGGGGCAGATTATCCGCATTTTGGATCTTATGCATCCGGTGAAGATGTTTGATCATTGATTTGGTGCTCCATGACACATCCCATGCAAGAAGGGTGTTGCAGATGGTGCCATCAGCCTTGGGCTCCGTACATTGGACCTTGAGTCCATTCAGCATCATCGTGAAGTAAGTCCCAACCCACAATTTGGGTTTGGATCATGGCTTGTCACTATTGGTACTGGTGGAAGTTGAGCCAATTTTGATTGGCCTCATGGTTGTGCCAGTGGGGGTTGATATGGGTGCAGAGTTAGAGAGGAATTTGGGGTGAGGTCAATAATTAGAGTGGACTGTGGAAGTAGGCTGGAGAGAGTGAGCTGGGAATCACTGGAAGTGGAAGAGGAATAGAGCACAGGCTGGGAACCCTGTGCTCTTGAAGCTTGAGGGTGAGACATGGTTGGTGTGCTTCTTGGAACAAATGCCGGTGATTATATATTCTGGCTGTTGGACTTGGTGCTGGTAGATAAGACAGCAGCCGTAGAGTAGTAGATGGTAGTGTAGTGTAGTAGATGGTAGTGTAGTGTAGTAGATGGTAGTGTAGTGTAGATTTAAGATAAGGATAATAGGATATAAATATGTTAAATTAATTAATATAAGGATATATGGATATGTAATATCATATGAATATTCACATATGATATAGGCTGTGAGTCCTGACTCGTGACATATTTAAAAAATTAAATCTAGTGTTGATCTTGCGGGTATTTGGCGGAGCATCAGAGCATACCCAGTGAGTACCCGCGATTTCAAAATACCTGAGAATTGGCGGTTACGGAGCGGGTATCCGCGGGTACAAAAATCGGGTAGGCTTTTTTGGGCCTCCAACCACGGGGCGGCAGGGGCCAAAAACCCATCGGATATACCCCGGATGCCACCCCTAACAGTGCGAGCTGCGGATACACCCTAGTCCTGGCAGCAGTGTTTCACAGGCCACTTGTTACCGTCACCGGCAGGGGTGAGCCGCAGCATCCCACTTTGCATGCACGCAGGGCAATCAAACCATCGACAGCGAACTTCTCCCGCATCCCGCAACATCACACCCCAGGGAGGGTTTCCGATCGAGAATCCGAGGATGCGTTAAGCTCGGACGACAGGGAGCCAAAAGATCGAACAGCTAACAGATAGCCTTTATCATTTGAGCACCCATTTCATTCGCAGTTAAATCATTGCTTCTTTTTCAACCAGGTGCCAACCCAGCATTTGGAATGAAGGTGAAAAATGATTGAACGAGATAGCAAGCCATCGAAGACCAAGTGTGTATAGTCATCGGGCTTTGATGAGGATGGCTAAAAAAGGGCAAGTTAGAGCACAATCCACTGGCAAAGATGGCTCGTTGACCTCTGGGCATTGTACCAACTGATGAGGGATGAAACTGCATACAGCAAGGGTTGCTCTACCAAAATAAGAAAACCAGCGCACTCTTTTCACGCTTGAAATTATTTCAATCCTGTCCAGATAATTTTTTCGATGGTTTTAAACCAGCCACTTGGCAAAGTCCAGACTTAGTTCATGTGAGCATTGTTGATCAAAGTGGGCTTGATAAAGTGAATTTCTGATTACATAGTCGATAGCATCTTAACCATGTTAAAAAACCATAAAACCAAGTCTTCTATCTCTTTCTCTCTCACTTGCTCATTCTATTACATTACTTTATCACAATAATAAATAAATAAATAAATCATTTTCATCAACCACACACTAGACTTTACGATGGCCTCAACCTCACAATCAACTCAAGTCTTGGGTTCCACCTTACCGACCCGTTCTTCTACTCAAAAGGTTTCTCAAATCCCAATTCGCAAACGTGCTATCCTCAATGCATCCCAACCCCACCGACGAGAAACGGTCAAGCGTCTCCAGTGTCCCCAGGGCTATCGCTACCAAACCTTTCCCATTCGATTGTCAGCCACTACCCAGACCAAACGTTCTCACTCAACCCCTCAACCCCAGGTTGCAAGCAAATGCCCCCAAGTCTCTGGCTTGTCTCATTCACGAAGAAAGGCTGAACGACCCACAGTATTCACGAAGAAAGGCTGAACAACCCACAGTAGTGAAACCTCTGAAACTCAAGGGGAAAGAAATCTCACAATATATTTCTAGTCACTCCAAGGCACCATTGACTCCTTGCCTATCATCCCCTGCAATGGTTTTTCCATTGATCTCACAATTAAGTCCTGGTGGTTCACAAAAACTTCTTCAAAAACAACGATTGCATGCGCCTACCCCTAATCGCAAACGAAAACAAAACAACCTAATGAAGTTGGATGAAAGCCATGTTTCGAATTTATCATCAACATGCTCATCTGGAAATACTCGTCGATCCATGTATCGAAGACCCAGTCAGAAGGAACAGCGTCTCGAGGATCAGAACGAAATTTTGTCTAGTTTTTTGAAAAATAACGGTGGCTATTTGGATGATAGTGAGGATGAAGATGAAGAAGAGAAAGAGAGGGAGACATCATTCTTCACAAGATTATCATATCCCTTCGACTTTCGACAGCCATCCTCTCGAAATTCGACGTTGCTGTCTAGTAATCCTTCCACTCGCTCTAGCTCCAATTCATCATCTGCCTCTGGTTTTCGTCCCTCTTCATCTCGCCCCGCACCCACACATCTTTCTCAGCTTTCAGTTGAAGAGGCACTTTCTCTCATCTCCCAAAAATACACTTAAACCATTCCTCTTTTCCTTCTTTCCTTCTTTCTGCCTTCATTGGCGTTCATTTTTAATCTCGCTAAATTCTAATTAAATCTTGTTTTATTACATTTGAGTTGATGTCAGCAATATAATTTTACAAACATGATCATTTTCATTTGAGCCGTTCAAAAGCCCCAAACGTCTGAAGAGAAAAAGACAGTTGATATTATTGACAAAAAAGTTGTGGACAGCGAGAGTCCCTTCTCTCAAGATGTAACGGAGACGTAAAAAAGTGACATTACACCCCACAGATGAACTAGCGCTCAGAATTATTCAGAAAGAAAATGGGGGCCCAAAGAGACCTTTCCTCAGGAAACTGATCTGGAACATATAATTTGTGTAAGGATAATTCAATTCCAAAGCTAAAAAAAAAAAAAAAAAACTTAGTTAAGCGTCATGAGATTCTTGAGAGGAAGAATGGGTTGGTAGTCATGTCACATCTGGATAAAGATTCTAAATTTTTGTCACCCTCAAGGAGGTACAACTCTGTATTTATTTATTATTCACTGCAAGAAAATCTCAATCAACTGGTAGTAGTTGACATTCAAAAGGACAAAAGTTGTGATTTCGGGCTTAAGGACTGAGATAAGTTGAAAATTTTGTGGACTGGTTTTGAAAGAGGAGCTAAGGAAAATTTTTATTCAAGTGATACTTTGGAAACAGGAATAATGAAATGTTCTGTAACACTAAAATGGAAACAGGAAAATTGAAACTATTGTGAGTAAATACCATGGACTCATGCAAGTTTTCACTATTTTGATTTATAATTATAGTAATAAAAATAAACAGAAAAAAGAAGATATTTAAAATAGTACTAAGGGTGAAAGCAAAAAGTCATGGAAAAATAAGAAACAGTGTACAAGTAGGTCAATCAGTTTAGGTGATACTCACGGAAGAAGTTCCAAGATCAATTAATGGGAAATATTTAAGACCCACAGTTGTTACAGATTATTTGCATATTTATCTTCAATATTCTATCTATCTATTCATAAGCTTTAGATATGATCTCTGTTTGGATTTTACAGGATTCAAATCTTCTAGGCTGTCTTCCAAGTTATAATTTCACATTTGCATATATTTTTTTCTAAGAGTTTTACCATTCTCAAAATTATTTTATTTAGAATTAATTGTTTCATGTCAGGAAGGAGTTAATGGACATCATTTATCAAGCTTGTTTTATCACCCCTTTTCTTTCTATTAGGGGCTCTATCCTTGGTATATTTCCATCATTTGATATTTCTTACCTTAGTAGATGCCCAATCTGGCTCTGATGTTAGGAAAAATTATCACAAATTCATATATTATATAAGGGGGGGGCTAAAGCTAGAGAAATGGTGCTGTGTAAGTGCCATGCATGCCCCCGAAATTCTGTATACAGCTATTGTCATGCCGTACACACCATTTATCCCCCCACAAAAAAAAGAAGCTGATAGTAGTACGTCTCCATGGCTAAAAGTTTCATCCCACAGTCCTTTTCTAACCCATATTTCCCCAATTAATTATTATATATATATTTTTTATGTGATTTTGTGTACTCCCTATATGAGGAGCACCCCATATTTTTTTGAGCTAAAAGGCTCAGAAGGTGAAGCAGGGGTGCTCCGGATTCTGGGAAAAAGGTTTGGTAATTTTAGAACCCTTAGGAAGATTTTTTTAAAAATATTTGGAAAAACAAAACTTGATGTCCCCTGGTGGTCTAAAGGGCGGTGTGCAACCAGATTTGGGTGGTGTAAGAACTAATTCTCTAAAAATAATATAATTTAGATTTTAATATTAATCAAGATTCAAAATAAAAACAATAAAAATAAAATCATTCATAAAACACAAGAACATATTGGAAATGATATTTTTTTTTTTTTGTGCTGGTGAGAATATTTTTATTTTTAATTCTATTTTGTTTAAATCTGATTTAATTTTTCAACCTTTTTACTGAACATCATATAATAATTTCATTCAGTAACACCAAAAACAAAACAAAAATTGAATCTTCTCAGTGTTCATTCTTATGATTTTACCAGTGACTTCATGATTATTTATTTATTTATTTTTATGATTTGATAATTTTTTTAAGTATTAAATATGTATCATATGTGTTATGAATTTTTGAAGTAATTGTCAATTTCAATTATTTCTTTTTTTATGTATTTCAAATATTATTTGCAGGTATAGTCATTATTTTTTACTTGTTCTTATCTGGAATAAAAACACATTTTTCATTCTTTTTTATTACTTTTAATTCTTTCACTTGATTGTTTTTAATTTTTAATTTCAAATGTTTTATTCACACTTTATTCAGTGGAAGAAATATTTGTTCTTTTTGATATATTTAACTTCTGTTCAATATTATGACAGAAAGTAGGACAACTCAAACCTTCTCTTCAATAAATTTCCAACAGTGGCCTTCAGTCTTGGATTTTCAAAGAATTGAGGGCAGAAAGGTTGAATTTCTAAAGCTTGAGGATTGAGAATTGTTGAGAGTTTAGAGAGTTTTGTTGAAAGAGGAGCTTAGGAAAAAAAAAATCAAAGGAAAAAACAGGCTCAGACTTCATAATCAAGAAACAAAAAAATTAAACTTTGAAAATTATGAATAAAATTAAAAAAATTTCACTTAAGATTGTTGATTATTTGACTTAGGAACTGGGGATTTTTGGGAGGAAAATTAACCAGTGTAGATGAAAGCTCTGCTGACTGGGCTAGAGCTGATAAAATTAACTTTGAATAAAAAAAAAGAAATGACAAGTGAGGAATTCACTTGGATTGACTCCAGAAAATGTAAAGGAAAAAAGAATGTTTTGAAAATCAATGATTTTGATTGCCACATGCAAGGACTAAACTTACATTCAACTAAATTTTTTAGTAAACTAACTGACTTAATAGAAGAATTTGGACTAACTAAAATAAAATACTTAAGAAATAAAAATAAGTTTTAAGAATGTGATTTTTAACAAGGAACAGTCATAACCATAAAAGAAGAATTTCAACAAAGATTATCAGAATCAACTCAATAATTCAAGAAGAAGGCTGAAGATAAAATCAAGAAAAAAAAAGGAAAAATTAATGAATTTCAGGATAAAAATGCATTTCTTGCAAATTAAATTTTATTGAATATTATTTTTTAGAATTAAACAATTGGTTGAAGGATATCTTTTGATAACGATAATGGAAAATTTAAATCAAATTTTAGACTAAAGCTTGACTATTATGAAGCAATAATTAATTTAATAAGTTAAAATTTAATCATCACTATCAATTAGAGGCTTTGAAGACATCAAGGAATATTTGTGGAAAGACCCCAAAAAGGGGGTATCAAATCATTTCAGTCTTTCAAATCACCTCAAAAGTAAAGAAATTATAAATATAAAATCAAATCAAATGAAGAAAAAAAAAAAAATCAAGCCCTGGCACAGAGTCAGAGGGTAGTGTTGATTAAGTAAAATTTATCATTAATTATTATTTCAAATAAATTAAAAATCAAGAAAGAAATTAGCTTAAATTAATCATTTAAATTTTTTTAGAAGAAAAATTTGGAAATTTGAAGAAGTCCAGAAAATTATATCAAAAATTTAGAAAACATTTGAAGGAATTGAGAATTATTTTAAAATTAAGAAATTTAGTTAGATTTTTATTGAATTTAGAACCAGTCTTTTGATTGAAATTTTCTTGGGACAGACAATAAGCTTGGGGAGGATGTGGTAATTTAAAGTGAACTCAATAAATTTCTATTATTATTTCACCTTAAAGGAGCAGGAATTCTTTATTTTTTCTTGTAAAAATTGATTCTAAACCCAAATTAACCCCTAAACCTGCATACATTGGGGGAAAAAAGAACCAGTTGACATGTACTCAGGTGCTACTGTTGTTCTTACTTCAAATCAACACATAATTATATTCAATTCACAGTCACTGTGTCCACTGCACAGTGAATTTTCATTTAAGCAAGGATGTAACAGTTATAATACATGTATTGTATCTGTATTGGCAATACACAGTTTTGGAAAACTATATATTGTATATGATAAACAGATACACATTAAATACTTGTATTTCAATAAAATAAAGCATGTATTTGAACCAATACGCCCTGTATGGGGTTGTATTGGGCACACAGATAGACAGTTTTGGAAAAACATTTATTGTATCTGATAGCAGATACATAAAAAATATTTATTTCAACAAAATATACAATACATGTATAGTAACTGTTACGCCATTGATTGAATTTACTTGGAAATAATCAATCAGTAAGATTCAATTAAGAATACAAGTAGTGTCAAAGTTACCACATGACAAATTCCAGAAGGTGTCCCCTGATTTCTGCTGGTCCTAGTCACTCACAAAAGCCATATCAATGACTCCACTAGTTCAACAGCTACTTAAGGAAGAAGAGAAATATTTTGCAACATTGTAAATATCAAGAATAAAGTTTTGTGCATTACAAGATAAGCTCTAAGCTTATAACACATATCTACTCTAAAATAACTGACAACGAATTTCATAGATAGGAGGCTTTTACCTCATTTACTGTACGTATTGAGCTAACACAGGACTATGCACATAACAACACATGTTTTAGAAATCCTCTGAGCTCAGTCAAATATTGCACTTGTTCCAAAAGAGGTAAGCCCACATGCCTGGAAGGGGATAAGATAAGAAACACCATTACTGTTTTATTTATGTGCAGTGTTTCAGGAAAAACCTCTTGGAAACCCTGTTTCAGTTTTTACCCTGTTTTTCATAACATTTGTCTATATAGGTAGGAGCTCTCTCCTCAGTGTCTTCCCCCCATCTGATCATCATCTGATTTATCAGAAATATTATTTGCAGTTAATAAAATAAATAATAACTACTTAACATCACATCCCAAAGAAATAAATACTTGACATTCATTCAAACACACTCATGATGAAATTCAGAATAAAAAATATAATGTTAATTTTTTTATGAATTTTATTTTTATGTGTTTTAATTTTAATAACAGGAAAAACTGCAAAAGAAAAGAATGCAGACAAGGCAAGGGAGATATTTATAATCTTGGAATGGTTCAGGATAAAAAATGAGAAATAGCCAATGAGTTTTATTTCATTCCTAGTACAGAGTATATGATAGAAGAAAAAAAAAAGGGGACCCCTGGACAGATCCCAGGGGGTTTTAATATGGCTTATAATAAAAAATGGCCCCCGGTAAATTCACCGCATTTTTTTTGCCAAAACAGCTGTTTTCCTTTTTTCCATCAAAAAACAAAGAAAAAACACACAAAAATACAAAAAATAACAAAAAAACAAATAAAACCATACTCTTGGCTCCACATGTTTGCGCTTGAAGAGTTTAGTTATCATGAGTAAGTTCTTTTCAATCTTGCTAGGGTCATCAATACCGTGCTTGCACGTGAGATGTTCAATCATGCTCTTGGTGCTTCTAGTTTTCAATTCACAGGTTAATTCCTTGTTGCATGGATCCCTGTTTCAATGTGGAACCGTGCAAACAACCTTTTGGTTATCTTCAGCTACCACAAAATACTTCCCTACCCTGCTTGGTTGGGCAAGCCTCCCAGATGATGATGTTCAAGTGGCTGCCAGAGCTGTACTTGCTTCAGAAGGATGAATGGTGTTTTCATATGGGGGAGGAGCTGACATTGATTGGTTAAGTGATAGATTTATGAGAAAGAGATATTTTTTTTTAAAAAAAAAATAATTTATATTTTTCTTTTTTATTTTTCTTTTTTTTGGACAGGTACTTGCAGGTAGGCACCAAACTTGCCAGTTATTTTTCCGGGCATCTATTTGCCTGCACACAAGAATTGAGTATCCTGCTGGAGCGGGAATCGTTCTGGCTTGCAGCCACCCCATACTTGTTGGGGTGCAGCACTACTCTGGACTGTGGACTGTCACATAGTGCGGAATGTTGTGTTGCATCTTGTTCTATGATACCCAGTAGTTAAATCTTCATGTGACTGAAGAATTAATGGCTGAAGGCCTAATACCAGACTGAATTTCAATAATCAAAGATTAAGTGATTATGAACAACATTTTTCATCAACAATGAACAAGAAAAATAACAAACAGGCAGTGTTTTTATTTATAGTTTTAATTTTAAAATTGATGGACAAAGAACTAAAAATAGAAAATTATTAGAAATTTGTATTGACAGTTTTTTAAGGATAGGTTTAATATTGTTACTAAGGCAATTAGGCTGAGCAATCTTGAGATTAATTATCTTATAACCAATTTTTTTTTTCAAATATCTGATCTGAATTTTTCTTGGAAATTGTTGGTGGAGATTTTTATTTTTATAGTATTTTGAATTAAGATAACTGTACCAAGTTAGTGTC
>JNCO01000212.1:0-34322 GCA_000785685.1 Uromyces viciae-fabae | reverse complement strand
TTCATTTCTTTGTTTGAACAACTATCACTCCAATGAAGATCTGAAAACACTTGTTTGCTCTACTTTACACGGAATGATAAATCTATTTGCTTGATCTACCTTGTGCAACTTAGTCTAAAAGTAAAAAAGATTCTATCATCTAATCGACTTCAGGTTCAAGAAATTTATATCTAAAATCAAAGAGTTCAAATAGCTCTATTCTACATCTCTTGTTCATTTCTTTGTTTGAACAACTATCACTCCAATGAAGATCTGAAAACACTTGTTTGCTCTACTTTACACGGAATGATAAATCTATTTGCTTGATCTACCTTGTGCGACTTAGTCTAAAAGTAAAAAAGATTCTATCATCTAATCAACTTCAGGTTCAAGAAATTTATCAGCTATTCAACTTGTCGATCTTTAAGAAACCCGAGTAAACAAATGAATTGCAATCATTCAAGTTAAAAAAAAAAAGAAGAAGTAAAAAATAAAAATATTTAGTGAATTATTCAAAAGGGATCAATAAATCAATCTCAAGAAACAAAAACTTCAAATGCGACTTGCCCCATCACAATAGTAACCCAATGAAGAGTAAAAAATTAATTAATTAAAAATTAAAAAAAAAAAAAAACTTAAAATTAGGAAAATTTCACTTTGCTTCTCTTATTCATAGATATTAAATAGTAAAATATACAACTCAAAAAAAAAAAGCGCTCATCCTCCTTCCTTTAAAAAAAGAAAAATCAAACCAAAGAAACAATAAGCATTAATATTGTTCATCTTAAAAATTTACCTAAAACAAAATAAAAACAATAAAAAAATAAAAAAATTTCCTTAATCTCAAGTCATTTCAATCATTAGAAACTACTCCTGGCCTTAAATTTTCAGTATAGCATTTTAGTCATTTCGCTCTTGTGCGAAGGGGGGCTGTTGAAATTTGGATCCTCTCCCACTCGAGCTCCATTTCTCTCACCATTACATTGTTATAGTCATAACCCCTGGATCTACTTGCCAGGGGTTTCCTTTCTTCACATGGTATAAAACCTCAAACATGCAATGAAAAACATCATTGGTTCTCATTCCTTTGAACCTGCTTCTCATCAATTAGCAGTTCCAATCACCCTCTTTTGTCCATTGACACTGAGGTTTTAGTCTGATCCTTTGATCATTATTTAATTCATCAAAACTGATCCTTTGATCATTATATTTCCCCGTCCAGTTTTTCTTCAATGAGTAATTGGAGTTTGATGATGAGTTTGAAAGAAGATGAAAAAAAAAAAAACCTATTTATAGTGAGTGTTGATTAAAAAGTGGTAAAAAAAAAACTCACTTATTTGATCTGAGAAATTGGAGTATGATGATGAGTTTGAAAGAAGATCAAAAAAAAAAAGTCTAGTTGGAGTGATTGTTGATCAAAAAGTGGAAGCAAAAAAAAAACTCCCTTGTTTGATCTGAGGAATTGGAGTTTGAAGTTTGAAAAAAAATGAAAAGAAAAAAATTCTAGTTGGAGTGAGTGTTGAGTGAAAATTAGCAATGAAAAAGAAACTCACTTGTTTGATTTGAGAGAGAAATTGGAATTGAACGGGTTTTTTTTTAAAAAAAAAAAAAAAATCTGAGTTTGAAAAAAAAGCAAAAATCGACAGTGGGCCAGCTATGCTACTTGTAGCATAGCATAGCTTATTAAGCTACGCTAAGGAGGTGCTAATGTCAGCGGGCCTTTTTGTCCGCTAACGCTACAGGCAAAAAACAAAACCACCAATATAGCAGTAGCGTAGCGTTAGCGGTTGTTCCCTGACAGCCGCTAAAGCTACCAAATGTCTCAAATTTTGGTAGCGTAGCGGCCAGCTACGCTACCGGGTTGCTGGAGGGAGTGAGCTGTTTCCTCCAGCAACCCGGGTTGTTGGAGGAAGCAAGTCGCTCCCTCCAACAGCCGCTCCATGCCGCTACGCTACCGGGTAGTATAGCGGTTTTTTTTTTGGCTACGCTACCGGTGAGTGTAGCGGCTTCCTTTATGGCGCTAAAGCTAAATAAGGAGCGCGGCCAGGGTTTTCTGCTAAACTAAAACTAATTTGTAGCGGCGGAAAAGCCCCGCTAACGCTACGAAAAGGTAGCTTTTTTTTTTGACCCTACGCTAACGCATATTGCTGAAAAAGCGTAGCGTAGCGGCCCACTGTTGCAAAAATGTTAATTTTTTTGACCCTACGCTAACGCATATTGCTGAAAAAGCATAGCGTAGCGGCCCACTGTTGCAAAAATGATTCAGAAAAAAGTTGATGAGCTGAATCGTTTGAGTAAGAAGAAAAAAAGTAGAAGGGTTTTTATAAAAAAAAGATGAGTTTGATTGTTTGAGTATATCAAAAAACAGTAGAATCATTAAAAAAAATTCCATGGGATTAATAGTTTGAATTATAAGGAAAAAAAAGCACAAACGTTCAAAAATAAGAATCAGTTGTGGGTTTTGATGGTGTAAGGTTTAAAAAAAAAAACAGATATTTAGTTGATGGAATTTAACTGAAGAAATTATATGTGAGTGGTGCAAATTTACCTGAAAGAAATCCATTCCAAAAATAAACCCCTACAATTCTTTATCAAAATGATTGAGTGTAATTGGAACTATAAAGTCTCTCATTTGAAAGCCAACTGATCTTTTGTTAATATCAAGTTCAATGGGTGGGTCTGTCATATTGTCTTCAAATAAATCGATCCATTCATCTTTGATGTTGGCCAAGAGGTTGTGCAAGATAACACAGCAGACAATCCACTGTATGAGTGATTTCATATCTTTTTCATTTCTCAGCTGACTGCACGTTTCTCTAAGACTGGTCAAAATGATGCAGAAGTTAATATTAATTCTTTAAAAAGAATTAATTATTTTTCCACTCAATTAAGTGAGTGATGTTTTTAATTTAATAAAATGTTTTGATTACATTTTTCTAATATAATTCTTTCATTCATAGATGCAAAGAAATCCTCAAGGATTTATGACACTATGGATGAAGAATATTAATTTTTTTTTTTCATGACTCTAGCTTTATGTAAGTGTTCATGAAGTATTTATTATTTTTAAATTTAATAATTAAATTTATTTTTATGACGATCTGTTTAATGACATCATTTTTTGTTTTACAGCAAAGTAGCTGTTTTGTTTTAGATCATTATCTTGAATCAATGACATCATGTCATTGATTCATTGATTCAATGACATCATATCATTGATTCAATGATTCAATGATTCGACAAAGTTCTTCAAGTCATGTTGAATTATTCTTTTCATTTTTATTTCTTATTTAATTATTTTTAGAATTGATTTTTATTTTTAAATATTCTCATTAATTAAAATAATAAATAAAAATATATCTTAATCGTTTTAAAATATATATTTTTCATTTTAGCTTTTACTCACGGCTATTTATTTCTTTTTATCTTTTAGTTATTTTCATTAATCTTATTAACATTAATCAAAATTTAATATCTATCATATTATCATTTGTTTTCATCTTCTTTATTCGACATCTTATTTTAATCTTTTCAGATAAATTGTTTTTAGGCCTTTTCAGTTTTTGCCTTCAGGTACAGTTTATCTTTATTATTCTTATTTTTCTTATTGATATTTTATATAATTATTTTTGATTAAAAATAATTAAAAATATAAAAATAAAAATGTTGTAAACTTATATTTTAATTTTCTTCAGTAATTTTATATTTTAATAAGACTTGCCCATTGTCAGCCTGCTACAATGTTGAGCATGCCAACATAAGCAAAACATCTAAATAAAAAAACATTAAAAATAAAAATAATAAAATAAAAACAAAAAATTAAAAGAAATAGAGAAAATATAAAATTGCTCCCATTTAGAGTGAAGAAAAGTTAATTATTACTTCATTTTTGGATTCCTTGGGTAAAAATAACCCTAGTCACCCAGCAGAAGTAATAATAAAAAACTAGTCCTTCTATCTTAAAAATAGATAAATATATTTTTGGATAGAAATAAGAGGAAACCCCTTTTGTGCCCTAAAGATAGGACGTCATACACACTATGTGTATGATCACTCCTTGGCATTACGGAAATAAACTAGTATATTGGGCTTTAAAACACCCCTGCACCGCAGGCCCCAATTATAAGGGCATTCAAAACACCCCTGCAACGCAGGCCCCTTGAAATAAACCCAGCAGGGCATTAAAAATACCCCAGAGGCTCTGGCCCCTGCTTTAAAAATATTTATTTAAAAATTAATAAAATAAATATTTTCTTATTTAATATAATTATTTCGAAAAATAATCAAACCAACTTGAATCTTGCACCCTGTATAGCTAGAAGGATCACTCCTTGGCATTACAGAGGCTGACACCCATCTTCCCTTTAAGATGCCAATTGAATGTTCAATTTTTACTCTTGATTGTGCCAAGTAATAGTTGAAGTGTGCTTTGTTTTCATCGGTAAATGATGTCTCTTTGAAAGCTTGGACCACATATCTACCACTAGCATAAGCAGAGTCAGAAAGAAAGTATTGATTGGGGTCAAGATATTGTCTGGGCTGTTGGCTAATCTTCATCCTCTTGAAAACATATGAATCATGACAAGATCCTGGAAGGCCAGCATGAAGGGAAGTAAATTTTTTATTGATGTTGCAAACAAGCTGAACTGAAACAGAATATCTTAAAAGGAATTCATCATGAGTACATTTACATGTAACAATGGTGAAAGAAATTTCTATAACTTTTTTTCCAATCAAAATAGTGATTACCATCTTTAGCAGGCTTCTGACTCAAAGGAATTGTGGTACCATCAACAAAACCAATGCAGCCAGGGAAGCCTTCTTCATTCGTACACTGCCAGAATTTTTAAATCAGTTCAGTGCATCCTAGTTAATCTAGGATGCACTCATCTGATTAAAAATTGTTTAACCTGACCTGATTAAATATGAAATCAAGGCCCCTACCTTGAATGTGAATTTAATCAGTTATTCTCAACCATTATTAAATTGGTTGAGTGCATCCTGGATTAAATAGGTTTGACACGACTGATTTGAAAATGCTGGCAGTGATAACTTGAGAAATCTCATTGCATTCATCTGCAGTTGGCCAGGTTAGGATCAATTTGCGAAGTGGAAGTAGTACTTTGATGATTCTTTTTGTATATAAGTCAATTGTACCATAGCCTAAAGAGAAAATATTTACCAGTATTTGGATGGCTGCTCCATTGCCATCGCTGCTAAATTGGGACAGAGCTATTGCCAGTTGGATTGCTGGGTCTCGTTGGAGTTTCTCAAGTTTTTCAGGAATATTGGATTGTTTTTAATAATTTCAAGTAGAGTCATAAAAGAAGGCAGTGTTGAGTTGAGAAAGTTGCTGAAGTTTTTGGTGTTCATAGTGGGGATGGTGTAGAGTATTGATGTGAGGGACTCTATAACACTTTTGAAGACAGTGGTTGATTTATAAGAAATTGGTTTCCAAGTTGGAATCTGAATCAGAGTCGATGCATATCAAGAATTTTTTTAGTTGTAATGACCTCGTGAGTTGCTTCTTGGATGATGTTTTGGGCATGGTGTGTTGAGATAAAAAAATTCAAGTGAGGTAAAAAACAACAGAGTGAATTCTCAAAGGGTTTAGAAAGATGAGAAATGGCGGATTTCAAGCATGAAATACACCATTTTCCTTTTTTGAAATACACCTACCCTGGGGTAGGTGTATTTTGAAAATTCGCCATTAACAATGGCGGATTTCCTAACTTTGATACCCCCTAATGTAGTTTTTCAGCTACACAGCAGCTCTAATTTCATGCACAGGCCACGTAGCATAGTGTCTGATGTAGATACTACTGTGTTTTACGCAGGCCTTCACAGACAGTAATCTTACGGTTGGGAAGACAATTGCAGGGGAGGCGGGCTCCCCACCTCCGTAAAACAGCGGATGCAAAACCATCCTGCCATCCCGCTGTTGGTTACTGCTTGACATGCAGCCTGTGCGGTTTCACTGACATGTTGGCTGCTGGATTCTTGCAAATAAAAAAAAAATTAATCAAAAACAATTTTATTAAAAAAAAAAAAAAAATTCCAAAAAAAAAATAAAAAATAATAAAAAAAAATAAAAAAAATTAAAAATTAAAAATAAATAATAATAAAAATTAAAAGATTAAAAGAGTTAAAAATTAAAAATTAAAAAAAGTCAGAAACAAAACAAAGAAAGTAAGAAACAAAAAAAGATAAACCAAGTAAGAAACAAAAAAAGATAAACCAAGTAAGAAACAAAAAAAGATAAACCAAGTAAGAAACAAAAAAAGATAAACCAAGTAAGAAACAAAAAAAGATAAACCAAGTAAGAAACAAAAAAAGATAAACCAAGTAAGAAACAAAAAAAGATAAACCAAGTAAGAAACAAAAAAAGATAAACCAAGTAAGAAACAAAAAAAGATAAACCAAGTAAGAAACAAAAAAAGATAAACCAAGTAAGAAACAAAAAAAGATAAACCAAGTAAGAAACAAAAAAAGATAAACCAAGTAAGAAACAAAAAAAGATAAACCAAGTAAGAAACAAAAAAAGATAAACCAAGTAAGAAACAAAAAAAGATAAACCAAGTAAGAAACAAAAAAAGATAAACCAAGTAAGAAACAAAAAAAGATAAACCAAGTAAGAAACAAAAAAAGATAAACCAAGTAAGAAACAAAAAAAGATAAACCAAAAAAAGTCAGAAACAAAACAAAGAAAGTAAGAAACAAAAAAAGATAAACCAAGTAAGAAACAAAAAAAGATAAACCAAGTAAGAAACAAAATAAGGAATAAAATAAAAAAAGAAACAAAATCAAAACAAGAAACAAGAAACAAGTAAAAAATCAGAAACAAAATAAAAAATAAAAATAAGAACACTTTTCCATCTCAATCCAATTTTCAGGCAACTTTGTAAACATTGAAGTTAAGGTTTCAACTAATGAATCACTAGTTTTTTGACTAAGAAATTGAAGTTTATTGTTTTTTTAGAAAAAAAAGCAAAAAAATCATGAATTAATTTAGCACAAATATTATTATTTTGAGAAAGAAAAAAAAAGAACGATCATCAACAATAAATTTTCTACATATGTGAGTGTGTAAATTTTCTTTTTTGAAAAATTCAATCAGTTATGAGGCATGAGGAAGAGAAGATGAGTACTTTCAATGCAAATTTCTGGACTTAAAAAGCTCGAGATCCTGTTGATTTAGGCATAGTATTACTAGAAAACCGGAAAATTAAAAATTTATTTTCAGAACAAAGGCCTCAGAATTTAATTGACATCTCTTAGACTCACTTCTCCTGCTTGAGTTAATTTTAAACCATTGGGTAGGGAATATTTGGAGTGTATTGAATCATCTTTGTAACATTTACTCAAACATCCTGCCTTCTCTTTACTGAATTTCTTCCTCAGTCTTTGACTTAAAGCTATTTTTACAAGAGAGAAGGGTCAATCAAAAAATCAAGAGATAAAAAATAAATAAAAAAAGAATAAAATAGTTAGGTGGGGCATGCATATCCTGCTCACAGGTTCTCATTAGAGGGTATAAAACAACTGACCATATGGATCCCAATTTTGAGTTTCACTAAATTAGATCAACTCCTCTTTCTATCGTTAGTGGCCAAAGCAGCAACTTTGTAACTCTTTTTCTTCTAAACATCTGTGAATGCATCAAGGGTTTGACAATTTTCTGTTCCTAAATGAAACATACATTCAGAAAAAAGGCAAATAAATATAAAAAAAAGGCAGATAAAAAAAATGTAAGAAAGGAGAAAAAAGAGACTTGACTTTCCAAGTTTAGAGAAAGATTCAGAGATACAAAAATCGACAGTCTTGAAGACAGGATCAAAGGATTTAAGATATTTTCAATGTAAAATATATCAGGTTCAATCTCTCGATATATTATTTCATGAAACTGCAGAGACTCTGTGCCTATAATGAGTTTTCTGAAGAAATTTTTTGCAATTATTTCATCTAATGCCTCTACTGTTATTTGGGTTTTTATTTTCATTACTGGGCCGTATGGACATAACTCTAACAGCCTTTTTTTTCTTTTCAAAAATAAATAGACAAAATGAGTTAGTTAGTTAAGAAGAAATTGATTTTAATCATCTGTTTTTTTTTACTTACCAAAGAATAAACTAACTTTTTAATCATCAATAACTTCATGTAAACAGTCAATATTAATATTAAGCAAAGAGCAAAACTATCAGTGACCAAATCAAACCAAGAACCAATTGCACAAAATAAAAATGGTTGGTGTGTTGATCCAAAGAGCAAGAGAAGATAGATAGATAGACGGAAAGAAAGGGATGAGGACATGTGGACAGTACCTGCTGGAAGTAATAATGTGGTTGTGAGTTTCTATAAGAAATTGTTTGTAGATAACTCAATCAGTCAGTTTAGCAAGTGAGGTCAGATCTACAAAGAAAATATGATCAAACCTTATAGAAAATTTGAAAATTGACTGATACCATGAATACATTCATCACTGATCAGTTTTCAGTCAGACAGGTTGAGGGAAAGCAAATCTTGAGATTTTTTACAAGTCCAAGTAGAATATGATCAGTCATGTGATCTGCAATACTGGAAAAGTAGGGTTGAGAAAGTGAAGTTGAAGTGATAGTTGGGGGTAAAAATTTGACTGGGAGCTTTGTTTAATCCATTTTGTAAAATTGCTTCTTCAAATTGGACTTCAAAATATTGGAGTATTACTTACAGTTGGTGTCTTTATTTTACCAGAACGGAAAAAACAGGAGGGCCCCACCAATTAGTGGGCCAGCTGCCTTTGATTACGGTGTTCCGGTGCGGAGGTTGTGCCGGCCAGCTCTACAAATGGGTAGAAGGCAGTCCGCCCCGCATGCAGCATTATTGCAGCATTTCTGGGCCAGCTGGCCCATTCCCACCATCTGGTATGCCATAGGATGGCCTACCGGATGATGGAGAGGTTGGCATCCGGCCCGATCGATTGGCCAACCTCTGCGCGGGAGGTGGCCAATTGACGTGAACCAGTACGTGGTGTGGGGCCGGACGGTACACAAGTTGGAAAAAATGAAGCTGCTGTGTAAAAATCTGCTCCTTGGTGTAGTCGTTTGTTTGGCCCCCTTAGTTTATTCATTCAACATGGAGTCAGGATTGTTGTGGAAGTACGACATCCACACTGACATGACAGGTGGACACCTACTTGCCACACGTCAACTATACGGGTTGACAATCTTGACTTTATATTCCAATTTTACATATATGCTTATTACATACTTGGCTTTTCACTTTTGTATATATTGTGTTTTGAAAAAAGCTTGGACACATTTCCCCCTTTTTTTGAAAAAATTATGCATTTATCCTGGAAGTTTTTCCTCAAATGTTTCAGCCCAGGAGTCTCACGTATTAGATAATTGAGTTTGGATTCCCAGACTCACAAAAACTTAAAAAATCCTCACGCATAACACCAATCACCAGGATATGCATGATATCTTGTACCAGGTGAGTGTGGTTTTTCCATTTCCGTTGTGGAAAGATAAATCGTGTCCGCACACAAATTGCTCTCTCCGCAGGTTCCAGAACTCGATGATTCCGCTTTGATGGACTAATGAACCAGGATCTAAGAGAAACTTACGCTCTAGACTAAGAACCCCAAACAAGTTGGCCTTTCTTATTCCTCGCGCTTCCGCAGTTTCCCTCCCTAAGAGTCCTGGTCAGTGATCTTCCCGCTAAAGAAAATGAGGATTGAAGTTTAAACTTCTGATACTCTAAAGTAAACTACTCCAATTGCGTTATTCTGTGTTAATCCTCCTAAAATTATGATGATGTGTGTATATATATATATCTATATAATCCCTATTTACTCCCGCGCCCGATTCCCCCGTTTCCACCCTCTCTTCCCCGTGCACCCCGATTTCCGTCTCCGCAGCCGTTTGCCCCAATCACCAATCCCGCATCCGCCTTACTTCCGGAACCCTTACTGCCGACCGTCGTCACCCTACTTCACGCAGCCCACCGGATCGGATCGTTATCCGCTGAACGATCTGTTCCTTCCCCTGCTGTTCCGCAGCCCTTAACTCCGATCTACCCCGCAGCACCTTCCTGAGTAACCCACGTCTGATTGCCTAATCCGCATCACCGCTCAGCCCCCGTAAATCGTAGATTCCACTTTCTCACCGCATTTGGTATATTCTGAGGCAATTAACTTTGCAGATACTTTCCGCCTTCGTCCAAAGCTTTTGATCAGCTAGCACGATGCTTTTCCCTGCTCCGCATGCCTCTCCACCTTCGCCACCGTTACCCAACACGAATATAAATACCACACCGTTCCTTTTTCCTTCCCCCATTTTGATTAAACAAATTTCTAAATCTCATCGTATTTTTTATTTTATTTCTCTCAAAAAAATGCCATTCCGACAATATGAACCGGGAATCAAGATTGCTGCCCTAAGTATGGTCCGACAAAAATATTCGCGGGACTTCATCAGTCAATCCCTTGGAGAAACCATTTCCCGCCAGTTGTTTGAACAATGGCTTAGCTTATACCACGAGACACCACGAGTTGTACAGGATCCCTACAAATACAAAGCTCAAGGATGTCAGCTCCGACTTACCGCTGAAGATCGAGCATTCATGATAGACCTTGTAGAAAATGAACCAGGGCTCTTTTTGGACAAACTGTGCACCCGTCTGGAAGATCACATTGGTACACAACTCAGCTCATTTTCCCTCAGACATCATCTAGTACAAAAACTTTGAATAACCTCAAAAAGGCAGATCTCATCAACATCCGACAAAGGGCATATGACATGTATTTCTGGAAGATCACATTGGTACACAACTCAGCTCATTTTCCCTCAGACATCATCTAGTACAAAAACTTTGAATAACCCTCAAAAAGGCAGATCTCATCAACATCCGACAAAGGGCATATGACAAGTATGCCTTCATGGGCTTGATGTCCATATTTCCAGCCAACTACCTGGTTTTCACAGGCAAGTATCTTTTTCTTCTTTTCTTAATACCTTAATATTTCTTTGTTGCTGATTTCCCATATCTTTGATTCATTGCAGATGAATCAGCCATTTGCTCAAGGGATCTCTTTCAAACTTTTTCTCAATCACAACAAGGTGTTGGCGCCATACAATAT
This sequence comes from Uromyces viciae-fabae, assembly GCA_000785685.1. NCBI lineage: Eukaryota > Fungi > Basidiomycota > Pucciniomycetes > Pucciniales > Pucciniaceae > Uromyces > Uromyces viciae-fabae. Next base: position 23,224 of record JNCO01000212.1, on the reverse strand, counting down.
CAGGTAGAAGCTAATGCAAAACGGTTCTCGCTTCTACCTGCCATTCGATACAAGGGTGTAGTTGCCATGACCGTCACGGAAAACACGGTCAAAGGCAGGGATTTTGAAGTTTTTTTACGGTGGCGTCTTGTGAGTTTCCGTTATCTTTTTTTTCTCATTTCATCAGAACTTGATGAGATCTTATACTTTATGCTAATCTAATTTATAACCATCTTCCCCGCATGAACTGTTACCCCAGTTTGAACTCAATCTTGGTCATAGATAATGCCCAAATCCACCATGGCTGGCGGGTCTCACTCCTTTGTCAACAGGAGGGAGTAAATCTGATCTAACTCCCTCCCTACTGCCCCAAGCTAAATCCGATTGAGCTGTTTTTTGCACAGGTAAAGTGCCATTTAAGAAACAAGCAAGAGTTAGTTCTTTCAGTAGATCCGGTATGGATCATCAGACTGGCGTTCCATCGACTCATCACTGCTCAAATGTGTCAGGAATTGTATAGACATTGCTCCTATACCATTCCTGACACTGTGGGTTGATTTTATCCTTTCCTTCTTTCTGAACTTTTTCAAACTTCAAATAGATTTTTTTTTTATTCTGTTTCCGTCAAATACAAGTTTTTTTTTATATTTGTTTTCTTTATAAGTTTTTCAAACCTCAAAGACAAGCTTCTTTTTTTTATTCCTTTCCTTGAAATGTTTCTCAAACCTCAAATACAAGTGTTTTTTCATTCCTTCAAGTTTTTCATTGAATACAAGTATTTTTAATTATTGCTTTTATAATCAACTATGCGTGTTTTAAATATGCTGTTTTCTCAACAGCAGTCTTGGCCGTTTGTGCAAGGAATTGAATTCCTATTAAGTTATCAAAGAATTAAGTTAAAATACTTCAAGTTAAGAATCCATCAATTCAAAAAACGATGAACTTATCAAAACAATGAACCAAATTAAATTGTTATAACATTATCACCTTGTTATTAATTTGGTTCATCTTATTTTGTTTCTTTTTTCAGTTATCAATGAAGTTTCTTCATCTTGTTTTTTTTCTTTTTTCAGTCATCAATGAAGTTTAATGAAATAATTTTTTTTGTATTGGTTTAACAGATACGAGTAGCATTTCAAAATAAAGCAATTGAGAAAAAAAAAGAATGTTGCTGAAATAGTAAAAATAATGGAAAGCAGCAAAGGACCCCTAAGCGGGTTAGATAGAAACTTGAAGAAAAGATATAACAAAAAAAAATTAACGAGAGACAAAAAAAACCACCTAGTGGGTCAATCAAAACAAAATAAAAATTAGAATGAAAAAAAGGAAAATATCACTTAGAATGATATATAATAAAGATAATTAATGAAATAAAAGAAAACCAAAAGGCCATCATGCAAGAGGTATTATGCAGAACTGAGATGAGCTTTATACTTTTTAACATTGAGTTGGAGCTCCTTGATCACTTGATCACACCCAGTACTTAAACCTATATCCTTTAACTCTGCTAAGGATAGGTATTTAGGCTTGAACAGCTTATAATGGTCAATATTGTGGGTAATTAAAATCTGTAGGATGGATTCTTGATGAGGATTGATCCCACAAAAGATCAAGTAATCCAACATTGTATTCAGAGGTTCACCACAAACCAAGGAAAGTGGTGAGGGTTCTCTAATGGGTCCTTGCAGCTTGTTTACTAAGTGGTTGATAACTTGGAGGAGGCGCCTGCGAGTTGACTTTGTTGTTGGAAGAAGCTGGGAAATTGTGAGCCTTCTTTTGCATTTTGCGTTGGCTGAGGAATGGGAGCGACAAGGGAGGAGAGTCCAAGTTGACACCTGGGATTTGATCCATCTGGAAATTAACCATAACAATGAGCGTTATGATTTATCAAAAAAAAAAATGAAAAAAATAAGTGAAGCTTACCATTGCCTTGGCCCACAGATCAACATGTTCTGAAGTAAGAGTAATGTAATGGTCTTGGTTGACTGGGCCAAGGTAGACAGGATAAAACTGGTTGTAGCTGAGGTTCTTCTTGTATCAAGCATAGATTTGGTCTTGATAGACCTCTTAAGTGGTGAATTCGGGCACCATGTTGACTTCCTACATTAATTTGAGTTGGAATAGCAACATAATTGGATTAGACCAATGATGAGCAATAGTATGGTTGAATTTAAAAAAAAAGTGAAAAAAAGAAGGCAAGAAATGACTTGCCTCATCATCGCTATGAGCTATGGGGGCTTGAGAGGCAGAGGTGATGGCACTTTGAGCTTCTGCCCGTCGCATCACCCAAGCCAAAAGATCCTCTTTACGCACACGTTCAACTTCATCTCAAAGGTTGTCCATTTTGAGAATGATGCCAGCGCTTTGGGCCTTTGAAATGATTATTTCATTGATCCAGATGTTGAAAGACATCAAGTTATTTACTAAACGAGGGCTGGTCTTGGACCAGCCCCTGAATTTTTGGGATATATGTGTACCAATTTATCTTGAAGGCTGTGTTTTTGATCATCTTGTCCATGTTACTGTAATCACGGTTGCATTGATTTGCGACCAATTTGCAAAAGGTGTCCCAAGTGACACCATGCGCATTAACATCCACCAATAGATTCGATCCCGATTTGACTGGGGTCCATTTGGTGTTGTTGCGCTTGCATTTTTCCCCACAGAACATGATGAACAAGATAGCGCACTCGAAAATAGGGGATTGGCCAAGCCCTAGCGTTGGTACCACAGGTGGAGAGGGAGTAACAGGTTGAGTAAGGAGGCCGTGGGAGAAATTGGGTGAATACTCATAGGGAGGAGCAGCCACTTCAGAATCAATATCGGTAGTGGTAATGTTAGAACCTCACAATGGTGTCAAGAGCTCCATTGAATTGTTTGAGCTGGTTTTTTAATGATAAGGCATGTCAATCAGCATGCTACCAAAAAATGAAGAAAAAAACAAGGAGAGATGTCAAGAAAAAGCTTACCAAGTCACATCAGTGGAGCTGAATTCCGATTGAGTAGCAAAATCCATGATGAACCTGAAATGAATAAGAAAAATGATTCAATTATGCGTCGATTCAAGGGAGAAAGAAATTTCTGCTAAAAAAAATCATACCTCGAGTACCTGCCTTTAAAGAAGCCGGGGAAGAAAACCAGAATCCTTGACTGGGGGTTTGGTCCAGTGGGTAAGTGGAACATGCTGCAATCCAAAGGGAATCGGTAGTGGGGATGATGCATGTTGGAAATCATGCGGTTGGGGCATGAGGTCTGGGTGGGTTTGGACTCGTCTGAATAATTCCGCGTGGGTTGGTTGGAGTTTGTTTGAGGACAAAACCGAAAACTAAAACTGTCAAACTTAAAAAATATGCAAAAAGAAAAAACTGGTTCTGAGTGAATGTGTCCAAGCTTTTAGCAAACACAATATATAGACCAGTTTCTCTTGTTTCTTTTCTCTCATGCAATTATCAAGTTTCTTTCTCCGCTATGCTCTTTTAAGGATTACCACCAGAGGTATTAACCAAGGGTTGCCTCATCATGAGATTTGATGAGGACTGTTACAGCATACTCTCTCCTGATGTATTTCATTGCTCCCAGTTCCACTTTCTTTGAATTTGGCCTTGTTCCCCTTTCTTCAGCAGCCTTAGAGGTTTTGGCTCATCTCCTTTGCTCTCACAGTTTCTCATTTCATTGATGCCTTGCATTCAATCCATCCTTCGTATCACCTCTTCCTTTCAGCTAAGTCTACTAAGAACAAACAAAGCACACAAACTGAAGCATCGCATTGAAAATTAGAATGGAGTTTCCGATAAGAGTGGTTGAAGTTAATAAATTATCGTCCCGGCAACCGATGAGCAGAGCTGTCGATCGATTTTATGATTAAAAGCTTGTTGGCCGGCAGCCAGCCGACGTTAAGCGGAAAGTATTTATTTATGTTTTCATAGACTAGAACTTCAGTCTAATCTATGATTCATTTTTTCCATTTTTGTGTCCATCCCAACCCTTGATTAAGATAGATACCGAATAGATGAGAAAAAATTATAAAAACTCATACCAACATCTATCATCTATATCTAAAGAAGAATAAAAGAAAAGAGAAACTTATCAACCAAAAAAGGAGGAAAACAAAATATACAAGATAAAAAAATAATACTGAAAAATGTTATTAGGATCAATTCGATTATTCCACAATTCTATTAACTTCAAAAAGTCTACTCTATATAAATCTTCATCTATTCGATTCTATTCGATTGATATCAATGCAGCTAAGACCTCATCGAATGGAAAGCTATTCAAATCAGCCCGCGATGCTGTCTCTGATATCAAGAGTAACTCAATGATCCTTTCTTCTGGTCAGTTTTTTTTTTTTCTCTACGATTTATCATTTCAATCAATATTATAAACCACCAGGGTTTGTTTTAAATCTCGCTTCTTTTTTTCTGTATGTTACATTAAGTAAATAGGTTTTGGTTTATGTGGTACACCAAATACTCTCATCCAAGCACTTTCCCATCGACCTGAAATTAAAAACCTTACAGTGGTTTCCAATAATGCTGGAGTCGATCAATTCGGTTTAGGAATCTTACTTCAATCTGGTCAAATCTCTAAAATGATTAGTAGCTATATCGGGGCTAATAAACATGTCAGTTATCTATCTTATTTTTTTTTTTTTTTTCCAATCTCCCTTCAATCTTCCTTTTTTTTCCCCTCTCAAAAATTTAACATTCAAAATTAACGGAAGAACCCCCCCCTTTTTTTATTAGTTTGAGAACCTCTATTTAACTGGTCAAATCTCATTGGAATTGACTCCTCAGGGTACTTTGGCCGAGAGATGTAGAGCTGGAGCTGCTGGAATTCCTGCGTTCTATACCCCAACTGGTAATCAGATTTTCTAACTAACAATTAGAAATTCGAAACAGGATCAGTAAACTGATGAGACCAGTATTTCTTTTTTTTTATATCCTCCATTTCTCTAGGGTATGGGACTCCCGTGCAAACTGGCTCAATTCCAATTCGATATAATCCTCAAGATCCATCAAAGGTCAACATATTTTTTAAGATTAGACCCCATATAAACCAACTTGTTTATCTTACATCTAAAACAAAAATAGGTAGCAATCGTAGGAAACGAACGGGAAGTAAGAGAATTTGAAGGGAAGAAATATTTATTAGAAAGAGCAATCAAAGGAGATTATGCCTTTATCAGGGTTTGGAAAGTAGACACATTTGGAAATTGTGTCTTTCGTTATTCTGCTCAAAACTTTGGTGGAGTGATGGCAAGAAATGCTAAAATTACTATAGTTGAAGCAGAAGAAATCGTGGAACCTGGTGAAATCCATCCTGATCAAATTCATCTACCTGGCATTTAGTAAGTTTTGGTTTTCTTTTCTCCTCAAAAACCAAGTATGGGAAGGTGACCTAATTGAATTATGTCTCAAAACAATTCTCACATCAAGTGTGAATCGAATAGTTCCAGCAACGGTAGAAAAAAGGGCAGAAAAGATAGTTTTACGAACAGGGTCTTCATCTTCCTCAACATCAGAAGACAACAAGCAAAATGATTCCATCAACTCCAACTCATTGAAAGATAAAAATGATGCAAAACTCGCATCAAAACGTAAACGTGAATTAATTGCCGGCAGAGCTGCACAAGAATTAAAGGATGGAATGTATGTAAATTTAGGAGTTGGGATGCCAATGCTCGTTCCCGAATTCGTTAAGCCTGGTACGACAGTTCATTTACAAAGTGAAAATGGTATCATTGGTCAGTATTCCTTCCTTCTTTCTTTTTGATGCTAAGAGGTGAGTATCAGATCCATCTTCGAGACATTTTTTCTCATCTTCTTGATTTTGATAAATCAAAATAGGAATGGGGCCTTATCCAACCGCAGATGAAGTCGATAGGGACATAGTAAATGCGGGAAAGGAGACGGTAACGTTACTACCAGGAGCATCTACATTTGATTCCACCGAGTCATTTGCAATGATAAGAGGAGGGCATGTCGATGTATCAATTTTAGGAGCCATGCAAGTATCTAAGACAGGAGATTTGGCCAACTTTATGATACCAGGCAAGAGTGTTAAAGGTATGGGTGGTGCAATGGATTTAGTTTCCAATCCAGATTCTACAAAAGTTATCATCGTTATGGATCATTGCGATAAATATGGTGTTAGTAAAATCGTAAATGATTGTCAATTACCTCTCACTGGCACTCGTTGTGTGAGTCAAGTCATTACAGACTTGGTAAGTCCTCCTGATGTTTTTTTTCTTGTTCTTTTCTCGATAAAAATTATCGAAATTGATTAAATTTTTAAAATTAACGGTACAATTTGTTGAATGAAAGGTCTAACTGATAATAAACGCATTGATGTTTCTGATCTCATAGGCTGTATTTGATATTGATCGAAGTGCTGGTAAAATGACATTAATGGATTTGCAGCCAGGTGTTAAATTAGAAGAAGTGATGGCTAAAACTGAAGCCGATTTCCAGATTTCATCTAATCTGGAGCACCACTAATTTCTTTTCAAAGAACAATTTTTGTTGTTCTGTAAGAATATTTTTTTATTTCATCCTCATTAATATATATAATTTTAAAAGTCGAATCATGTTTTACGTCGTTGTTTTGTTAGCAAAATGAGTGGTTTGACCAAAGAAGAAAGGAGTGGAGGATTAATCGGGTGGAAAATTCAAGGTCTTTTGCGGTTTAATGGGTAAATCGTAGCTCTATTTCGTTTCTTCATGACCAAATTTTTAATTAAGCCAACTGGATTCTCTTTGACGGTGTGAGTTTTGAGTCGGGTTACTGAGTGTCGGCAACATGGTGATTTTTTTGTTCCACTTGAAGAAGACATCTTAATAAATTGGAGGGGTCTTCTTTTCTCCTCATTCAAATTCATGAATTGATTGGGAGACCTATGGCAATTTTTTTCCTTTTCAAGATTGAACAATCGTGGCCATACTCATGTGTATGAGCGACTGATGGAAAGGGCTGCTTCATAGATGGTGTACATCACCGCAGCATTAGGCACAACCCGTAGGAGATGAGGAGATAATCCTCCGTAGAATGCCCTGGGCTGAGGAGACCAACATAATTAAATCCCCCTGAAGAATGTCCTTTGGAGATAGTGATTGATTTACAGCAAAGTGAAACTACTGACCCCTTCTTCAGCTAACACTGTCCGGAAGGTTGAAAAGAGTCCGACGTATTTAGACTTGGCAGGTGGTGGTGGTGGTTTTTGTCTCATTCGCGTCCGTATAACCTTGAAAAAGATGGCATGAAAGCAAAACATAAGCTTTGTCGTCTTATTTTTCACTTTTGTTTGTTGGCGGGGGGGGAGCCCTCCCAGAAATTGAAATTTTGATGAAGAAAATGACATAAGATTGTGAATTACCTCATGTGGATATGTGATGCCAGTTGCAATTAGCTTAGCAGCTCCTGCAGCAAGCATTTTGGTACTCCAAGTCCCCTCTTGACGCTCGTCTAGCTCAGGTGAAAATTGAAAACCTAATCTTTTGAATTTTTCATACAGAATCCATTGTATAGTACCCTCTGTGACACCCAAATAACTGGCTGTCAAGCCACGATAAAAAGCAGTGATACCCTCTAATTGATAGATCTTTTTGATACATTGAAGGGAATTGCCGAGCGGATTCACTAACGAGTTGAGGGGATTAGATTGAGGGGGAGGGGGCTGGGGCAGAAATATTTGACGGTTCGGAGGTCGATTAGGATAATTGATTACTGCAGCATCACTTCGAAATTTTGATCCACTGGATTCAGTACCAGGGGATGAATCTAGTTGTAAACGAGTCTTTATAACCCAAATAGGGTTGGTAGCTGTTGATGTGGCGATACCCGCAGTGATCGCTGAGCAAAAATGCACTAGTGTGGATGAGTCTCCTTTCGCTGGGGTAAAGATGTGACAATAAAGTTCCTTTCCCATTCCATAGACGTAAAAATTGATAGCTCGAGCAGGAATTACGCCCACTAGTGTGGGACCAAGACCTCGAAAAAGTGCTCTAAAGCCTTCGTTATGATGGATGTCACTGAATAGATTAATCCACGCAAATGAGCCAAATTAATAAAGATTGCAAAAGGATTAAAGTAAATGAAATCGCCTTACCGTATAATTCTTCCAGTATCAATGAAATGATAAAACAGTTGACTCGTGGGTCGTCTTGACGAATTGGCTGATGAAGAGTGTAAAGACCGAGTATTTGGAGAGGTTTCAAAGAGGTAAGTAGAAGATTGGAGTCGAGTTTTGACAAGATCAAATGGAGCTGTTACTGTTGCGCCGCACATTCCACCAAGCCTACAACGATTGTTAAGATTTTTTCAATGAAAAAGAAGTTAAATCGCCCTTTGAGCGAAGGGGACCCACCCGCCAGCCACAAAATGTACCCATCCAGGTGGACGAGAATGATTGGAATCGGTGGACGACCCTGAGATGGAAGAAGCTTGTTTCAATCGACTTGAGGAGGGCGAGTTCATGCTGTAATAAAATTGATAAATAAAATAATCCAATTAATCAATCTCTCAAATGGATTGCGCACCACCGCAGTCCATACTCCAAAGTGCCTTTTTTTTATATTTGTTTCGTGCTAATGAATTTTGCCCACTACGGTATAAACTAGCGTGGTGTGAATACAGGATTCCACAAATGAGTATCATACAATGATTTTCACTTTAGGTACGGTTCGGCTGCGGAGAATATCTGTAACTATATCTCTGCCACCCACCAAACCTGTGCACAGTTTGGTGCACAGGTGAGATACACATACAAAGAAAAAAGCGTCGGTTCGGTGAGCTGTGTATGTCGGTTATTTTGTATATCCAGAAACACACAGCTCACCCAAAAAGTGTGTCGATATCAATCCGCCAAATAGGTGGATTGATATTGACACACTTCTCCGATGCAGCCGGGGCCGGTCAATCCACCTAGCCGGCATCGGAGTACCATTTGTTTTCCTCTCATCACCTCAATATTTTTTCTCTAATTTTGGTTCCCAACCATATAAAACAAGGTCTGTCTCCCCCTAACATCTACCCCCACCTCCTCTACGCATGTCTAAAATGTACCTACCCCTCCCCTCTATCATGTCTCCGTAACGCATCGTAATTAATACTTCTTTTGAGTGAAGAATCAGAGTTTTTGAGGAAGTTGGAACCTTGAAGATTCAGAGGTGTGGGTCTACCGGCGAGCGGATGAGAGGGAAAAAAAAACACAACCATATAAAACAAGGTCTGTCTCCCCCTAACATCTACCCCCACCTCCTCTACGCATGTCTAAAATGTACCTACCCCTCCCCTCTATCATGTCTCCGTAACGCATCGTAATTAATACTTCTTTTGAGTGAAGAATCAGAGTTTTTGAGGAAGTTGGAACCTTGAAGATTCAGAGGTGTGGGTCTACCGGCGAGCGGATGAGAGAGAAAAAAAAACACGCCCGGCAACTACAAGTTGCCGAACTTTGTTGTAAGTGTGCGTGGTGCGCACACTTACAAAAACCAAACAAGTTCGGCTGCGGAGGCGACTGTGCAAGAAATTCACACACGGCTCAGGGCAGCCAAACCGTCCCTTAAGCTTATTGTTTTTACGCCCGGCAACTACAAGTTGCCGAACTTTGTTGTAAGTGTGCGTGGTGCGCACACTTACAAAAACCAAACAAGTTTGGCTGTGGCGGCGACTGTGCAAGAAATTCACACACGGCTCAGGGCAGCCAAACCGTCCCTTAAGCTTATTGTTTTTACTAGCTCAACACAAGCCCCGCGATCAGAGGGCCTGGGTAACCTAGGCTGGCCCTGCGTGCCACTCGCAAAGCGAGCCTCCGAAAGAGGGGCTTGCCCCTAATGTCTCTCATTTGGCGTGGAAGCGGAAGCAATCCACCACATTCAATGCATAAATTGCATTCAAGACAGGTTTGCAGCCAAAACACAACCGCTGGAAAGAAAGTGAGACCTGGTGAACAGAGACCAGCATATCCTCTTAATTGTATTAAGAGCTTGGCCTCACCCCTGAAGTGCAAAGACACTTTCTCTGGGTTCAAAGCAAGAGAATAGCCTGAAACATTTGTGATGGCTATTCCCATAAGTTGCTGTATGAGTGTGGTATGTGAGCTAGAACAATACTATTGGACTGATAGTTGAGTCCGTACACATCCAAATCGCGCTTGTTTTATTTATGTAACTGGCGGTTATAAGGAAGCCCAAAAGAAATGTGCAAAACGTTTTCTTGATCAACTCGCCAGCTACGACTAATTCCCTCAAATCTATAATGATCTCCCCAAACTTTCCACCCTAAACTAGTCCCCGGGATTCTGGCTAAACGCACTACGGAAATCCAGCAAGAGCAAACACTTCGCCAAAACGCCCATGGTCAAAGACGGGCATCAACATCTACAAGAAATTACATGATATGAGCGACAAGAAACTTGAAGAATACATCAAGCATCTGTCTATCCAATATTATGGCCAAGCAGCAAAACCACTCCAAATTCAAACCATGCTAAATCTGTTCAAAGGGCGAGATTCTTTTGTATTGGCTGGGACAGGTTTTGGAAAGTCCCGCATACCTGAATTGTATTACAAGCTGTATCCCCAAATGTGTCAAGCAGTTGTACTTGTCCTGAATCCGCTAGACTCTTTGGGCAACAACCAGGCTCATGAGAAGAAACAAGCTGGATTCTCTGCAATAAATCTCACCAAGCTCTCATTTACCAAACAAGTCGCTGAAGACGTGTCTAAGGGGGTATGTCAGTTTGTATACCTGAGCCCTGAAATCTTCCTCAATAGCAAGAAGTTTGCAAAACTTTACTACGAACCGGCATTCCAGAACCGTCTTGCTTTGATAGTCATTGATGAGGCCCATATGATCTACATATGGGGCCTCGTCGAGAGTGGAAACACAAAGAAAGCAGTGGCTGCTCACTTTTGGTTTGAGGATTTTGGGATCTTCCGCCCTTCTTACGGTAAATTAGGTCCGCAGCTCCTATTCCAAAACAATAAACCCCTACTCTTGCTTTTGGCTACTTGCCGCCCAGCTGCTCTAGAAGCTATCCACAAGAGTTTGAAAATTACAGACCAGAATGTGCATGTATTGCGCTCTGAGCTCACCCGGCCTGAGATTCACATCTTGCATGTGACAATGGAACACTCGTTGGCTTCCTCTCTAGATTTTATCAAGATACTTCCCTCAAAAAAGGATGTGGCCAACAACAAGCTGGTACCCACTCTTGTATACAGTGGTTCCAGGAACCAAACACTAACTGTCTTGAAAGTCATTGGCCTTGCCCGTGAAACTCCTGGTGAATCCATGATGCCTAACAGTTGCTGTGCCCGGCGCTTCCACTCTTGCACCAGCGACAAAGATAAAGCAACTTGCATTTCAGATTTTGTGAACGGGATTTTCCCTTTGATTTCATGCACTATGGTCCTAGGTTTGGGCCAGAACTGGACCCGAGTTAGATTGGTTGTGCACATGGGTAGAGGAGATCCGGCCTCTATCTGCCAGATGATGGGACAATGCGGGCGAGATGGAAACAAAGCCCTGGCAGTCATGTTTGTAGAGAAAAACCGTTGCGGGGGGGGGAAATACCTTGGAGCAATTTACTCTTGAGTCCCTCAGACTGATCCTGACCGCATGGACACTCTTGCCATAACTACCCTTTGTCTTCGAGTGTGTTTTTCCTTGGATAATCTGTAAGTGTTTGTTGCGGTATTGTCCATTTTTTTTTGAGGATATTATGAATCTGACTGACTGTATCACTATGGTTGCTTTCAAAAGACAAGGCTACATACCATTATGGGCGGATGACCCTCATTATTTTGCCGAGGTGCAGCAAGAAAAGGATAACAATATGCCTCCATGCCAGTGCTCAAATTGTGCCCCCGCTGAATCTGCTACAGTCATCAAGTTGTCGGCTGAAGCGGACTTGGATAACTTTGACTATATCTGAAACAACAAGTACACAATGAAGAATCCTTATAATATCAAACATAAGTACCCCTTCAAACATGCGGCCATGTCTAAAAGAAAGTTCACCAAACAAGAGGAACCCGAGCTAGATAATTTTGCTTCTCTCCTCATCGGGGACCTGACCAATTTCTACCAAAGAGAGTTTTGTCATGGTGTGATTGTTGTTTTTAAGCAGATCATTTCCTTTAGATGGTAAAGTTAACAATTAATGAAGAGGTTTTGACCGAGGAGTGTGAAACTGGGAGCTGATGTTTTAATGAACGAAAAGACTCTAACTCGATGATTTTTATTTCAAGTGAAAAAAAATGAGAAAAAGAAGAATGACATGTCACACAGATGTGACATGTCTGCAAACGTAATAATGAAAAATAATAATAAAAAAAAAATAATAATAAAAATAATAATAAAGAAATAATAATAATGAAAAATAATAATAATGAAAAATAATAATAAAGAAATAATCTGTAACACTAATAATGGAGACAGGACTAAATATGGTTCATCTGAGACACAACAAGGAATCAGGACTAAATAAAATTAACCTAAACAACTACCATGTATTTAGACTAAAGTGACTATCAAATTAGAATAAACAACTACCATGTATTTAGACTAAAGTGACTATAAAATTAGAATAAACAACTACCATGTGTTTAGACTAAAGTGGCGATAAAATTCATCTCAATATAAATAACAATGTTATGAATAAAGAGGACTAAAAGAACTAATATAACTAACTACCATGAATTACATTAGATTACCAAATAAACCCCTAATGATAATGACTACCAGGATTAAAATTAGAGGAATAATCAAAAACATAAGACTACCAAGTTATGTTTTTTGATAAAAACTACTATTTTATTTATTATTAAAATATATAAAAATAAATAAAAATAGAAAATATTCAAGAAGGAAAATGAGGATGAAAGCAAAATATAGTGGAAAAACAACAGTGATGATACATATTTTGGATATTTTTGACAAGCAAGATTGTGAGGCCATTCTTGCCCACTTGGACCATATCCAAAACCCAAAGGACCTCAGGCAGATCTGTGGTGGTGGCTGCTTCCCTGGGGAGTCAGATTGGTTGTTTTCTTGGATCACCAACTTCAAGGGGAAGCAGGAGGCCAAGGCGGGTGCCATGGACACTTACCAAACCAAAATAGCAAAAGATTTAGATGACTTGGGCAATGGCACACGCACCAGTTCACGCAAACAAGGCCCCAAGAGGGCTGCAAGTGGTCCTCTAACAAAGAAGAAACTAGCGGCCGAGGCCAGCCGTTGTAGATCATTAGAGATGCAAGAGAAAAAATTGGAGAAGGCCAATCACATTTTGGCATGAAAGAAGCAAATTGAACAGATTCTCCAAGAGGTTTTATCTCAGAAAAATAAATAGATTAACTGAATAGAAAAATAAGCACAAATGATGACAGAAACTACCAATAAATACATAGATGATATGATTTGCAATGACATTCACATATCTAGAGAGCAGTATGAATCATCAGCAACCTCGAAAAAGAGTGCTCATTAGCGTCATGGGTTGATTCGCCTGGGTGTTTTTGTTGAGAAGTGATGTTCTTCTTGAACTTTCACAGCTCAGGGTCAGTCCCGGGAATTGTCATTTTCATTTTCTTAATGCCAACTAAGTAGCTGTTTTCCACGGGGGCAAATACATAGTGACGCTTCTGAGTGTACTGGTCCAATAGGTCACAACTGTTGCCAATCATTACAAACATGTCGAGTGAGCGAGGTGGGATGGAGTTAGGATGAGATTGGTGAACAACCTTGGCACCACAATCATTCTTTAGTGAGTTGAACATGCTCTGTAACTATTCACCAGCGGTAGGTGACAAAAATTATTGAGTATCATTACCATGAGTTAGAAAATGAGCAATCAGACATACCAAGAAAATATTAACTGAGAGTATTTCTTGTAGACGGTAAATTTTGGTGCCCATGCCACTCTTATTGTAGAAGAACTTAAGCCAGTAGTTCTGTATTTCTAGCCAGAAATCTTTTGCTAAAAAATGTCCTGGCCTTCCTCTGGGAGATACCAATAAATTGTGTTTGAGGTATGTCCGCATTGAGGGTGGCAAAATTACTGGAAGGAGCAGGACCATGCGAGGCAGATAGCTGGAATAGTTCGTAATGCCTTTGAGAGCCTGTGCCATTAGGCACCACTTCTTCCAAACTAATATGAGTTGGCCCATGTCTCCGGCATTCATTTCTTGTTTGGCCTCAGCTACTGAGGAAAAATCGTGCAACTGGATCAATGTGTTGCTCAATTTGGGTGAATCTCTCTCAGAAGCCTTTTTGCGTGCGACCGGGGAGCAGAATTGCTCATAACATTGAATAAAAACCAAGTTCCATCAATCAGTAGGGAGTAGCAATCACTCTTTTCCAATCTGACTGCAGTGGTTCTTCAAAATCACCCTGAAGAATGAAAAGTTTCAGCAAAATACTTGAATGTTGGTAATGGGAAAATGATCAGGAAACACTAACCTCAGGAAGTAATACAACATGGCCTCAAAAACCCGTTCCATTTGGTTAACCATGAGTGTAAAATCCTTTTTTTGGATTGCTTTTTCGGCTGGGAACCCTAAGGCCTCCAGATTCTGCCAAGCACCACAGTTGTCCCTGTCCTTGGGGTCACCAAAATGGTGAGTAAAGATATTTGAAGCGATGTTCCACAGGTTATGAGATGCCCCCAATTGAAACAAGATGTTATACATACAGTTTTGGGGGAAAGCGCTTGGAGCTCTCTGGGTCCTCAGGCAGTTAAAATTCTGGATGGTCCCCAAATCACCATCCATGGGCTGGAAACGAGCATAGAAATCCTCAGGCTTCAGTCCTGTCTGTTGAATTATGGAGTGGAAAACTTGGCCAATTCCTTCGGCGGAGTTGTCTGAAGCGTCCATGAACTTCATCATGTGAAGGGCCGGCCTTTCCTGCCCTAATTGCTTGACGATGGGCGGTAAAATAGAGATAGCGGTTGATTGGTCTGTTGGGATAGTTAGATAATCTAGAAGGACTTTGGCTATCTGTGAAAGCCATATTTTTCGTTGAATTTCTTGCTCATTGATACTGGGAAGGAATATATATGGCTGTATCTGCATTGAGTCCAGTTGGGAGATAGATTTTTGGTAAGCATCAAGGGCCAGTTGAGATTGGTCCAGGTTCTTGAGGATATTGAAATTTGGGAGGTGTATGTACCCCCAGGTGCCACAGAATGTATGAGAGCAATTACCGACTGAGATTTGATGGACCTTTTGCTCAATGTCAATGTTGTCAATACATATTCATGGGCCAATGGGGAATCCGCTACGGAGGACCATTTCCTTCTTTAATATCGCTGCACTCTTGTTTGACAAGGCCTTCATGGCACTCAAACCACAACTGCGTGAGGCACTCAATCCAATGTAATTCAAATATTCATGTATCCTCTCTGACACACCGCAGGCAAAAAATTGTACAGAATTGTGCAGCTGGAGGGCATTGTGGCGACGGTTCCGGGTGAAAGCCATTATCAAGCACACCGTAGTTAAGACCTAGGTACCCAGCTGCTAGAGATCAGTTGTGGCTGTTTCCTAGCTGGAATCATAGAGCACCACTCACCCTTATCAATAAATGGGATGCACGTGCTTTGGCATCAAGATGTTCAGTCTGATAATCAAAACCACCCGCGGCTGTTGGGAGGTCAGCCAAATCCCCGTCAGGCAAATTGTGAGGGTCTTCTGATTCCTCCAATTCCGAATCAACTGGTGAGGTTTTGAGCATTCCCACTAGAATATTGAAAAGAAATGGCATGTCACGCATGATGAGAAGTGATTCATGCTGGGCCTTCTCTTCAACTGAGAAGAAATCGACGGTAGCAAGGCTGGCTTGGTGGTAGCAGCCATCTGGGTAATTTCTCTCTGGTGGGTTCTCAGACGACAGAATCCTGATTGCCTGGTACCGACGCACACCATAATATGTCAGTTTATGGGCATCCTTAAAAATGAGAAACTTAAAAATGCCCAGCTTACCTCATCTTTAATGAAGCTAGACCACGAGTTGCGTCCCTCATGGGACTTGTTGATTTTGGTCCGGAGGGTTTGAGTTAAATCCATGGACGATGCAACACCTTTGCTTTATCCCCAATGGCGTCACAGTTAAGCAATATCCGAATTGGCTGATGTGAGGAACCTCATGAAAAAGGCTTTGGGGGTAATTTTTGATGGTTCCACGTTCATCATTCTGCAAATGTCCAGAATTTTCTGATCTACTGATGATCGTAGGCGCGGCTGTGATGGAGTTTGTGATTGGTCTATGTCAGATTGAGATGCAGACAGGTTCATGTTGGTTTCTGATTCAGACGGGTTCATGTGAGCCATTTCTTGAGGATCACAATTTTGAAGCTTCTAATAAGTTGATTCCAAATTGTTATGATATGATTTTGAGGAGTTATACATTATACGTAACACATCCAATAACTCGAGATAATACATGGAAGGATAATATGGGTATAAAACTACTACACAAAAAATATGGAATTAGGTAAATACAGGTGAGAGATACAAGAGGTATGTTTCAAGGGGAAAAATACAGGATATGCAGGCTCAAATAACATGAAAAAATATAACTTTGTGTCCTATTCTGCATTGGGTTCAGTTGGTCCTGGGGGGATGTGTGTTGGACCATTTGATAGGCCTTAACAAGGCCTATCAAATGGTCCGGGGGGGGGGGGAATTATTCCACCAAAAGCTTCCCCGCTTCCACGCCAAATGAGAGACATTAGTGGCAAGCCCCTCTTTTAGAGGCTTGCTTTGCGAGTGGCACGCAGGGCCAGCCTAGGTTACCCAGGCCCTCTGATCGCGGGGCTTGTGTTAAGCTAGTTGTTTTTAGGAATTGAATGAGCTAAGTAAAAAATTGGTCGGCATTTCATTTTGAAACAAGAGAGAAATTACTGATCAATTAGGAACTCATTAAAAATAAGGAAAAGTGAACAAAAACTACAGAGGGTGAATTTCACAGTGTTACTTAAGGTTTCCCCTTTTTTTGCTTTGATTGATGGATATTAGCTCCATCTTCTTAAAAAAAGTAGTATTCCATGTATTGGAAACATTTTGAATCAATATTTCACACAAATGCAAAAACTGTGTGAATTGTTAGTACCTTGGGAAATACGGAAATACTTCTTCTTGGGGATCCTTAAATCCACTACAAAAAATCCTGATTTTTGAAAGATAATTGAAATAATTTTTAAAAGATTTTGATTTCTAGGAGCAATGAACTAAAAGAAAAACAATTAGACTGATTTGAAAAGAAGGAACATTTTTTAATTTGAAAATAAGAAATCAAAAGAAAGAACAAACTCGAAACTGAAGATAGATGAGTAATTATTGAAGGATTTGATTTGAATCGAGTGGATCTGAATTTGAGTTGTTTTGATTTGATTGAAGACTAATTATTTTGATTATTAGTTGTTTTGATTAGGTTGAATAATTTAAGAGGAGAAAGAATGATCTCACCAATAGCACGCTTGAATCTTTAATAATAGGATTTTTGGATTTAAGAAAAAGAAATAATAGAAAAGAAAAAGAAAGAAAAATATTAAAATTTAAATAGAAATAGTTTGAATAAGAGTTGGTTGAATTGAGTTCGAGTTGAGTTGGATTGAGAGTTGATTGAATTGAGAGTTGTGTAATTGAAAATTGAATTATTAAATTAAATCCCTTATTTATTTATTTTGAGTTTAAGATTATTCACGGTCAAATCTGTGACATGAGAGTGAAATAAAAGACCTTGACAATTCAAATCTTACAATTTTCACTACGTTTTTGACGGGTTTTTGGAAACACTACTTTTTTTTTGGCCTGTTTTCAAAAACCCCCCAAATTTTTCCAAAAAAGGAAATCCTGGATCAAAATTGGCAGGATTTTAAAAAGCAGCCATCTTTTTTGGCCGGTTTTTAAGAACGTGCCATTTGTTTGAAACCCACCCTTTTTGTTGAATAAAATTTTTTAATTTCTTTTTTACAAAGAAAGTGGCAGGTTTTTAAAAACCCGCCAAAAAAATGGCATGTTTTTAAAAAGGGGGCCCTTATATCTACTACCAAAAAATCTTATTTTCACTACTTTTTTGGCAGGTTTTGCAAAACCCGCCAATTTTTTAGGCCTGTTTTGCAAAAACTACCAAAACTTTACCCAAAAAAAAGTCATGAATGAAAATTGACAGGTTTTTGAAAACCCACCATCTGTTTTGGCGGGTTTATAAAGAAAAAGAAAAAGAAAGGTAAATATTTTTTTTTCTTTTTGTCTTTGTTGTTTTTTTCATTTTCATTTTTTCATTTTTCCTTTTCTTTTTCTTTTTCTTTTTCTTTTTCTTTTTCTTTTTCTTTTTCTTTTTCTTTTTCTTTTTCTTACAGGCGGAGAGAGAGGAGGCTCGGTTGTATGGCTCGCGCGCTGGTCCTGTTTGGGCTGCACCTTGGTGGGTGCCTCCGGACTCCGAGAATTCTCGACATTACTGATTACGAGTTCTGTCTTTTCCACCTTCGAGCTTGTCTTCTTCACGCAGTAGCTCGTCGGCGTCTCAACCAGAGTAGCAAGTGGGCTGGGGGACGACGAGATCTGGTGCTTAGGTGCCGGGTGGGGCTCACAGTTTGCGGTAGCTGATTCTTCTGATACATAACACAACAACTTGCATATTTCTCCATTGTTTTCTCTCCAATAAGCTATTTCAGACAACAAGCAAAATCAGCTCAAAAATTTCTTCATGGAAATCAGAAAATTGTGTAGAGTAGAGTTATTGAAACAAGTCATCAATCAAATACAAAGAAGGTGAAAACTGATGGTTGACATGAATCTTCTCCCTCCTTGATGATAGATGTGAAAGATATTCTTTGCAGCCAATCTGAGTCAAGATCAACGGTAATCTAGGAACTACATGATAATTCAGTTTATATGCCCCTATTCTACACACTGGCAAATTTATTCCACTTGTCAATGAAACTTAAAACAAGTCAATCTGATCCCAAGATTTCACTCCAAGATATTCAAGTCACAGATTCATCTCCCTGTTATGCAGTTTATGTGATCTATGCTACGCACTGGCAAATTCATTCTGGTTGTCCATGAAAATGAAAAAAAGTCATTCTCATCCCAAGTTATTAAAGTCACAGATTCATCTCCCCATGGACTAGCACAGCTGATGGAGGCATTGCTGGACTTCAAAAGTTTGTACAAATCTAATATCATCCCACAATTATCTGATCCAAATATCAAATTGAGGCCTGGTTGTCACAAAGAAAATCCCGTCAACAGTTCTCATGACCCAGAACATAGAGATTGTGAATAAAAATCAATTCATCATGACACCAACCCTGCAAGGATGATTGTATCAGATTCCCAAATCTGACATTAAATCAGACAGAATAATGTGATATTATATCAGGCAAAACCAGTATTGTATCTACTAGAGCTGATATTAAATCTACCAAAAAATGATATTATATTTATCATAGAGGATATTGTATCAACTCAACCTATTGAATATCAACATAACTGACTTTGTATCATATTTTTCTATCTGAAATTATGTCCATGGGCCAAACAGTTGCATCAGACATAAAAATGTGATATAAAATTTCAGGTGTTGACATTAAACAGGTTGAGTAGATGAAATGTCTGTTTTTTTAGATTTAATATCATGTTAGGTAGATCTTATGTCATTTAAGGTAGATACAATGCCAGTTTTGTCTGATATAATATCAGATTTTTACAACTGATGTAATGCCAGTTGAAGGGGTCTGATACAATCATACTGGCAGTGCAAAGGGAGAAATGATGTTAATCAGCCTGTTGATTCTATAAAGTCAAATAAGATCTGATTTTGAAGTGGTGTGAGATGAATTGATAAACGACACATTTTCAAGCCCTTTTTCTTTCTCTTTAATTCCATTTATTTCAAAAAAAAAAAATTCAAAAGCTGAAATTAGGGATGGTCACTGGGTGAAACCCAATGGGTTTTGAGCCCCTTGCACCCCAACCTGCGGGTATACCCGGTAGCTGCAAGGCTCACAAAGGCAACACAGCATCATACCCGCGGATATTTGCTCTGTCTCCGGGCTTTTTTTGGTTATGGTCAATTTGCGGGTACCTGCCAAGTATCCCCTGCATGTCTGACAGATACTTGGTTATTCTCATTCAATTTCCAATTGGCCTTTTTTTTATATAAATTAGATCCTTCCAACTTCCAACTTTGACCACTCCACCACTTGGACTCCTATAGGCCGCCTATCCACCGGACCACAATGGAAACTCATCTAGAATCTACACCACCGGAAAATCCCCCCACTCCCTTGGCAGCGGCCCCCCCATTGGCATCAGATGAAGGTGATTGTGGAACCTCCACCAATGATGCCAATGCACCGTCCACACCCAAGCGCAAGTCTTGGGTGTGGACTTATTTTGTTGTAAAACCCAACTCCAACCAAGTCCAGTGCGCCACCATCAAAAAAGAAGGGACCATTTGCAACACCATCTTAGCCTGTGACCCCTCTAGAAGCATGAATTCAATTATTGAGCATCTCCATTGCATGCATAAGATACAGGATCCTGAAAAGTTTTCCAAAAATCAAGGACTCATCACTTCCATTTTGAAACAGCAACAGGTTGATGGTGGGGTAAGTTTTTTTTCTTTACCTTAATTTTTATTCCCTTAAATTCTTACAAATTCATGAACAAGAAGTCTAATGCTTTGTTTTTTTTTTATGTTAGTTGGAGCTGAAAGCTCCCAACCTGCGTCAATCAATTGCTTATTTTATTGCAGAATGTGACCTTCCATTCAGCATAGTCAAAAAGGATTTGATTTCAAAGCTCTTAACAATGCTCAAGCCGCGGGCTAGCTATTAACAGGAAGGCAATCTCAAATGAAGTGACCAGCCTTTAGCTTCAGCACCTTGTTCACATCAAGAAGCTCCTTGTGGATGTCCCACACATATTGTTTACATTATACATGTGGATGTTGCCAAATACAATTGCCTTTAGGGGAATAAAAGCCGATGCTGTTAAAATCTCATGGAGTCTTGTTGATGTTGTCATTTATATTCCACCTGTTCATGGTATTTCTTTTTCTTTATTCATTTTTTCTTTCTGTTTTTTTTTTGTTTTTTGCATTTTGAATTTTTTGCATTTTTATTTCATTATTTATTTTTAATTTGCATTTCAAATTTTTTGCTTTTTTTATCTTGTCATTTCTTTTTTAAAATTTTCATTTTATCTTTTGTCTGTCTTTTTTTTGTCTTTTTTATTTAATTATTTTTTTCCATCTTTCATATTTTTTTCTTTTTTATCTCATTATTTCAATTTCCATTTATTTTTTTCTTCTTTCACTTTTTCTCTTGTCATATTATTTTTTAGGGTTTATTTCATCTCTCAATTTTATCTTATCCTTTACGTTTTATTTTATCTTTCATCTCTTTACATTTTCATCTTATTATTTCATTTTCTTTTTCATTTTATCTTTTATCTTTTTCAATTCATCTTTCTTCTTTTTCATTTGATATTTATTGTTTTGTATATTTTTTTCATTTGATGTTTCTTGTTTTTTATCTTGTTTTCATTTTGCAAATTTTGATTTTGATTTGATGCTGATTAAATTGATATCTTTCTTTTACTCATAGGGGCTCATTTTGGACAAAACTTTGGTAACCTCTTCTGTGACACTCTAAAGGAATTTGACTTAATTGGCTCACTCACTTGCATTACCACTGATAATGCCTCAAACAACAACATAATGGCAGAAAAGGTATTTATTTGCACTGACCAAAATTCTAAACCTAGCCAGCACCTACTAGGTTGCATGGCCCATGTAATCAATTTGCAGGTCAAGATGGCCTCAAAATTTTTGCAGTGAATCACAATCCAACACAGAGCTCCAAATTGAAACAAGCTCTGCGTCAATAAATCTGATTCTTGATCCAGGCATCAAGACTACTCACTTCAAAAACAACTGGAATTTTTGAATGGAAGAGCTAGATTTCCAAATGACACGGTAGGTTTGCATCACAATATTATGCAATGAAGCACGTCAATTCTACAAATCAGATTTCAACCTCTCATCTACACAAGAACCAGCACCTCAAGTCAAGCCTAAAAGTAGGGTTGAGAAGTCAATTTTTGCACCAAAAACTACCCTCAAAACCCTAGAATTGGAAATTCAAAAATACTTGACGGAAACAACTGAGGATCAATAATTCAACATCCTCAAGTACTTGTACAGACAAGAGAAATATCTCCCATCTCTTGCTGCAATGGCCAGGTGCTTCCTGGCCATACCTACCACCTTGGCCCCCAGTGAGTGTGTGTTTTTAAAATATAAAACTACCATTTGTCCTCAACAAGCTAATCTTGATTCAACTTCTATTGAGCAACTGTTGTGTCTCAAAGAGTGGTCTCGTATGTTTGGTAACATGGTTAAAATTCCTCAATATCATGCAATTGTAGAAATTGAATAGAAATCACCAGATTTCAACAAATTTTTTATTTTTTTCTTTGAAACTCTTGGAGTCTTGTATAATAGCAATTAAGCTCAGAAAAATGAATTATGAAATCTAAAATAAAAAAACATGAAGTTAAATAACAATTCATTCTGAAAAAACAAAAACAAAAATTGAAATGAATAAATACCATTTACAGGTTACCAGTGCATAAAGAAAATTGGAATAAAAAAAAAGTGCCTATTTAAATTTGGTCGGGTATCCAACCAAATTTCTACTTGATCCCAGTATCCGTACCCTGGATCTCTGGTGTTTTACCCAAGCCCAAAATGGGTCCAAAATGGACGCCAAGATCCTTCACCAAACACCACCCCAAAATGGATGGCAATGTGCACACATTGCCATGTTGAAACATCTCTCTAACATATTTCAAACCTTTCTCAACCACTCCTCCTACAATCCACAAACAGGACTCAAATAAGGCATGTATTTACCTCTATCTTGCTCATTAAAATTACTCAACTTCCTTATTACAAGTCCTCTAACTTGTTCATAACTAGTCCAGAATTTTGTTGTTTTCAATATTTGGTTTAGAAATCCAAAAAGACTCATTTATTATAAACAAAACGTACCAATCTCTTTGTGATTAGAGAAATGTAAAGCCAAATTGATTTAGAAGTGTTTTTCCATATATTTTCTGATTGGCCATTTCTCATGCACCATATCAAAATCAGGGCCCATTGCCATGCTAAGTCTACCTGGATCACACGCAGCCAATACTTTGGTGTTTCAAAAACACTTGAT
>KN361013.1:1107-34541 GCA_000785685.1 Uromyces viciae-fabae | reverse complement strand
ATATCCTGAGGCGACTAACTTTGCAGATACTTTCCATCTTCGCCAAAGCTATTTGATCAGCTTGCACGATGCTTTTCACTGCTCCACATGCCTCTCCACCTTTGCCACCGATACCCAAAACAAATATAAATACCACAACGCAAGCATTTCCCGAATGTGGGGTGGAATTGAAGGGATAAGAAATTGGCAGGAAAGCGTCGCAAAATGTAAGTGGTAATACTTCTCTGCCAGTCCATGAATCCAAGAAAATTGGATAGGAATCCATCGTTTGAGTGCATCACAGTACATGGATGTACTGAGAAGGTAACCATTGCAAAAGAACTTGTAGGTGACATCCAAAATTAGCCCACCATTGTAGAAATTACCATTTAAATCTTTATCAAGAAGTCTTTCTTGCATCCATTTTGTTTGAGACATGAAATGTTTGGTCCCGGGTAAAAACAATGAGGAGATGATGAGTAGAGCTCTCCTACAAAGCGGGTAAAAGTAAAAATGGGATCAAAACATGTTTCCATTAATATCATTGAACCAAACCAAATAATGTAAACACTTAATGGAAAAGGACTGGGCACTCACGAGCTCCAAGAGAACATGTTGGTGATGAATTTATCCCCCAACCCTGACCCCTTTTTATCAGGCACAATATTGAGCGCTACGAGAATGGTCTCTCAATAGTAAGCAAGTCTAATGGAATCAAAAAAGATTGAAGCAACATTAGACAGATGAGATGAGAGAATATATTGAATGCAAAAAAAATGCTCACCGGTCTTTGCGCTGGAGTGATGGGTGAATTTTTGCAGCACCATCAAAAGTTGTGCCCCCCTCACTGTTGGCAGTTTGGTTTCCAACCTGTTGGTTGTAGTACATGGTGGTGAGAAGGAGGAAGGTGGAGGAGGAATGAAGGTGGGGAGAGGCAGAAAAATGGATATAGGAAGTACATACCTTCAGCTTTAGGGCCCCTTCCTTCGGATAATTTTGGATCATCTCCATCAGCTTCTGTTTGGAGCAGGGGTCTGGCTTTTTTGATTGTGGCCACGGGTGATTATGATTCCCATGATGGCGCATGAGGGCCCAGCCTGAGTCAACGTTGAAATCAAATTGCACTGCTGTATTCTCAAAAGCTTGATGACGGACACAACCAGGGCATTTTCCCGCTAATCCTGGGCACTTTGCATTCCTGAATACAACAACAAACAAAGTTAATCATCTATAATTGAGAGGCGGAATAAAGAAGGGAGAAATCCCAGGGAGAGAATGGAGAAAACTAAACTCACATATCCCACAGGTCGTCTAATGGAAGCCTTACTGTGGGTGGAGGGCCTGCCCAAGAACAATCCAGATTTTCACATATCAAAACCCCAAGAAAAAAGAATTGGGTAACCTCCCATTAGTCTTTTCCCCTTGGGTGGGAATTGGACCTCTTTGAGAATCCTACATGGCCAAAGTTTGTAACTTTGTGGCCAGGATTCCAAACAAAGACCGTATTCCCGTTAGGATAGAGGAGGTACCCTTGTGGATTGAGCACACAGCTGTGATTGATAAACGTTTTAAAATTTAGCTTGATATTGGGCACAAACCATTGCTTCTGCCTTGGCTTGGAAGAATCTTCCTGGCTTGGGCTTGGCAATACACCTGTACATGGGGGGGCTTTGTGTTGGGAGGATTCGGTGGGATGGCTGATTTGGGTATCAGAAATTACATTCACCTTCTCTTCATACTCCTGGAAATCACTCGACACGCTGAAGTTACCGTTGCTCATGGTGCTTTATGCTAGAATTGAAGGTATCAAACATGTAAGTTATGGCTGTCTGTTGGAATTTGGTCCTCATGACCACAAAACATTATATTTATTATGCCAACTATTTTTCACTTTAAGATATTTTTAAATTCAAAGTAAATCATTTAAATAAAAATAATAAAAAATGAGGAAAAAAATAAAATATTTAAAATAGATAAGAACTGCAGTAGTATGTGTCTTGTAGTAATCAAACCCTGATCATCAGTAGTCAGTATTATTCTTGAGAAATATTTTTTTATATTTTTATTCCATTTTTATTTTTTGGGAACTAAGTAGTTAGAACCAATGATCCTAATGATATTGTGAAGATAAAATAATAGAGTAGTAAGATTAAATCATTAGTTGTTTAAATTATCTCTTGCTTTATTTTATTTCTCTTAGTTTGGCATTTTTTTATTATGTCTAGGGTTCAGAACCACATTAAACCCCTGGCATGTTGTTCAGGGGGCTAATCTTGTTTTTCTTTCTTTACAATCTCTGCAGTTGGATTAGAAATTAAATCATTGGTTCTTCTCACTCTTTTTCCGTGAACCTTTCCTAGAAGCATCAAGCTCCCTGAGATCCTCTAGTCCCATTCTAAATCTCATGAAAATTAATTATTAAATCATACAAAATTATCAAATCACTTTTAAATCATTAATAAAAAAATTTGTATAAATTTTAGGTCATAATTTCAACACTGTCTTGAAGGGATACGGTGGTGGGATTGAGGAAGGGTAATGGAGAAAGAAATGAGAGGTAACAAAATGAGAGGGAACTTACTGATTGGAGGTTGCAAGTGAGAGGGAGGTTGTAAAATTCTAGATTGGCCGATCAGATATGGGTATTGCAACATAATTGGTACATGTCATATTGGGTTGTAACCATATATGTTGTCAAATTGCATAATCAAGTGGGTATGTCCACTTTTGAAACCACTAATTGCAGTGGTTGCAAAAGAAGCGTTGCCAATCTGCTAGACAGATTAACTGGAGGCACTCTTGCATGAGATCATTTGCGACTCATTCTTTTGCAACCTTTTTTTGCCAAGCAAAAATTTGCAAAATTGTAAACTGGGAGGCGATGTAGAATTTCGCAACACATCTCCATTGCAACACATGTGTCGAAAAATATGTGTTGCAAAATTCTGCAACCCGTTATTTTATCGCTTGTTTATCTTTCAAATCATTTGAAT
This sequence comes from Uromyces viciae-fabae, assembly GCA_000785685.1. Taxonomy (NCBI): domain Eukaryota; kingdom Fungi; phylum Basidiomycota; class Pucciniomycetes; order Pucciniales; family Pucciniaceae; genus Uromyces; species Uromyces viciae-fabae. Next base: position 31,569 of record KN361013.1, on the reverse strand, counting down.
CTGGTTTTGGTGTTTCTAACTATTTTAATTTCTTTCAGATGAGACAGAAAGATTATCACCAACATGTTTTTTTGTTTTGTTTTTTTTTTTGTGCGAAAGAATTATCTTCTTTAAGGGAATAAACGATCATAAGTAAATTTTTTCTTTTTTTTTCTTTTTTGAAGATACAAGTAGGATGTTAATTTTTTCAGATGGGTAGTTTACAAATAATTCATGATGAAGACACTTATAGAAATAAGGAAAATCAATGGGTATCTATTTATTTACTTAATTTAGATGAAAAGTATTGATGAAAATCAAACATTATACAAAGCATTTCTGATGACATTTAAAGAAATCATAAGAATCAACGAGTCTTTATTTTTTAACTTTGTTTCTTATTTTATTTTAGTAGGAATCGTATTGATGAAAATCAACCATTAGACAAAGGATTCTGAAAGTTACTTCAAGTGCTCATTAGAATTATTCAATGCAAAATCAAAACTAGCGAATGATGGTATCACAAATCTTGGTTGAAATTTTTGATTACGCGGAATGCTCAATGGCGAAACATTCCACCGAAGAGAAGTGGGATGATTCTTTGTGCTGGAAGAGTTCGTTTCTTGGTCGGAGTTGATGGGATTTTCCAAAGACGACAAAAGACTACCCTCGGGTTTTTCAGAGCATAATATGTACGTGAGACACCCCTTGCGTGTGCTGGACGCTGGACTTCTTACGGATTCCTGTTCACTGTCCGGCATCGGTGAAGATTCATGCCAGCCTGAATTAAAAGAAGAAGAGCGACTTCTAGAAGAGGTTTGGCATTCAGAAAGGCTATCGGAACGCCATGTGGCAAGAGATGAACGAGAAGATGATATTCTTGAATGAGAAGTACTAGTATAATTTTGATATTGATCCACTTGATTAGATAATGAATTGATTGTAAACTTTCTTTTTCCAAGGACTGAAGAAGGCTCGGATGATTCTTCGACTTGATGTTTTTGATCTAGAATTTCCAAGTTCTTTTCGGGATTTGGATTGAATGACTCGAGAATGTTGGCAATGACTGGGCTTCGGTACAAGGAATCGGTGGCTAAGTTACCGAATTGTGCCTTGAATACTACCTCGGTTCTTAATCTGGCGTATTCCAATCGCGAAAGATAAACTTGAACTGTCCTCAAGCTGACTTTGTAGCCGTCATACTGGGGTGAAGCAAGCGAAAGAACAGATTCTCTTAGCCATAAAGATACTCTGTGAGGCTCTATTGGCCATATCGGGATGGGCACACCCCGGCAAAATGCCATGTAACGAGCCAGTGTGTGCATGTGGGGGTCAGCTTTCTTCCTTCCAGATCGAAATCCATCATTGTGGTTGGTACTATCGCGAGCGGCTTGGACCTTTGCGAAAGCTTCCGTACTGATGGTATCTGATGAAATAGGGTACTTCAGCAACATGTAGCAAAATTAAAAAAAAAAAAAAAAAGAACTCACCCCCAGAATATGCTCTGATTTCCTTCAGCAGGGTGGACCGATCAACGCCACCAATTGTGTCATGTTCAAATAAATTTGGGTTCTGAGGAGTGCAAGAACGACTTATGGGTAGGTGATCAAGCAGCTCTTTGAGTATGGGTCGAGTCGTCAAAGGCTGATCTTCTGCTTCACCAGGGTGATGAAAGACGTGTTGCGTCTTGACCCGCACAGCTTCCATTGAGGTGATGTAACAACGAACAGTTTTACGCAATGGGATCACCCGACTTTTTAGTGATATTACATCATCCTTTATCCAGATGGCCACCTTCAAATGATGTATGGGCCAAGCTGATAGGCCCATGATGGTACAATATACGGTGTAGCGATCTAACAAGTAAATCAATCGATCAAATGGACGCGACTGATGAATTGCCACTGTGCCATCTTTTTCCATTCGTCTTTCCTTCGAACATGATGGTTGGTGTTGGTATAAAACTTCTTGACGAAACTTTTCGATAGCTTCACGAGCGTGGGCGGCCTGAGATTCCGTGGCTACGACTTCAGAAAAAAAAAAAAATGGGGGCGCGAGAATCAAGTGAGAAATTTTTAAGATACATAAATCAAATTTAGAGATTTTATGATAATTATAAGGCTTACGAGCGTCACACTCGCACAACAATTCGATAACTCTAGGCCTATTCAACATTAATTGCTGCACTGTTTGGATTTGGTCGATTTCATGTTCTTGCTGCTTGATCACCCTCTCTCTGCTTGAAATTTGGACGTTTGGAATAGAGATAAGATCTTCGTCACAGGACGAGCTCTCCGCAAGAGCTAGAAATCTCCGTGGAGTACGCGACATGAGGAAATGATCTCTGTGAGAGAGGAAGGTTGATGGGATTTGATGGATTCAAATGAGAAGTTATATCTATTAGACCTCGCCGTAGGATGATCTTAGGCAAAGCAGAATGAAGGCGACAACAAGCAATTTAGGTAGCGTTCGGTGGCCAATATCAATGCTGTGTCTCGCACGCAATAGCTCAATTGTTAGAAGAAATTTGGAGGAGTTAAAAACTTTAATAGGATACAGTGCTAAACAGCTTAGTCTTAAAGCTGAGGATGAAGCCTCAACAGTGCCTGGGGAAAAGTTTCCACCTATATATATTTCTTCTGGGTAGGACAAGTTTATAATACTGAGCAGGGTTTAGAAATTAGGATGCTTAATTGTGAAGAACAACTTCCCGGAAATGTATACAATGCTTCGGGAATACATAGTTAAATAAGCTTTTTTCTTGAGTCACTCTGCCCCAGGGCCATAGCACATCAACGGTGTTCTTATCGTTGAACATGATTTTCAAATTGATCAAGCAGATCCGCTTCATATAAAAGTCCACTTAGTTGAATGTATGTGTTTACGTAGTGTTTCTAATCGCATGCAATACGTATCAAGCTCCTCAGAGGCTCGGAGTCGCAAGACGAGTCAGATGGATTTCCGATTTCCTTAGCCGGGACTCGAGTCCCGGAGGCTCAAGAGTCGAGATCATGCTAATGTCATCATGATCTGGTTTGAATTGGTCTTGCGCACCAGTCACCACTACTCCACCACAGTCAAGCTTTGTAATAGCTCTAACACATAAGTAACACATAAGATGTATTTGTGTGCTTTTCATTGTTATGAAGTTATGAACACGCCATCGGTCTAACCTTGGCACCGATGTGCTAAGTCAATATTTATCATTCACAATCACAAGGCAATGAACTAAAAATGACGGCAATGTGAGAATTTGATGGAGACTCTCGACCTCCCATGACACTATGTAGCTGCTATCATAAGCCATTATTCGTCGGCTATGTATGCATGCACCTTGGGCCCTTGAGGAATTGAAACTTCACATCCATTGTCAACATTTTGTGAAGTCATTTTGAGCACTCTTGAACTCAGTTCTAATAGTCCAGTTAAATTTTGTCCGCGGATGCATATCACGCGGGAAAGGAATTGGTGTTAAATTGTGCTGAAATAAATCTTCAACCGTTCCATGTGCATGACTGCTGAGAATGACATCATCAATTAAGGAAGCCTTGAGGATGATGTATACAAGCTTAAGTAACATACAAGCTTGAAGTTCTTGCCTCCAATTTCTCCTCCTCAGAAGCACATGATTTTTATTATTATTACAAATTTTCTCCTCGCCCAGCTTCTAATTTGATGAGACAGACTGGATCTGGATTAAGTAGTGCGAGCGATGATGTACTTTCATTGAATGAGAGGCACACAAGAGAAGAGAAGAAAAAGAAGAGAATGCTTACCTGGGTCAAATAGTAGCGGGGTTCACAATACGCTTTTCTGAGTAAGATTTTAACTTGCGACCCGTAAGCTGCGCCACGGCTGCGGGCTAAAAATTATGTGCTAAAAAATTACCAATTTGATGCGATGCGACCGCAAGAAAATTTTAAGACCGCCCCCCCCCCCCATGGAAACAGTTCTGGTCCCCCTTAATTTATGATAAAATTTTATCACCAGAAAAGGGTGACCAGTAACCGTTTATGGATGCTGGTGACATTTCTGGTCTAAAATTTTAGGCTAAATTTAAGACCAGAAATGTCACCAGCAAACACGAATTTTATCAGCCACCAGCACACGGAAATTCTATTGTGAACCCCGCTAGTGTGAACGATGAGGAAAAGAGTTCAGCACTACTTTGTAAAGAATCAGCCCAACTGGCAAAGTACAACAGGTGACAGGTGCGCAACAGGGCAGGTTGACAGGTATAGGACAGGGACAAAATGTAACAAGTGTAGTGATAGAACCACGAGGGAAAAAAATCCCAGATTTTATGATTTGAAAAATATAATTTTTATTTAATTTTCAATAGTTTTTATGATGAGAAATACAAAACAAAAAACCTCAAAGGGAAACTCCAAAACAAAAACCAAGCTGTATTTAAGGTAAAAATAAAAGAAACACAACTTCTAATAATTTTACTGATCTTTCTCCGTTTCCAGACTTCGGAGTGAAGAATTTAGAGTGGTAAGAGCTGAATTCTCTGCTGACTGAGTTGATGATATAGGAGAAGGATGAAGGGTTTTTACTTTTATAGTAAAAGTATAACTGATTGGACTTATTCCCAGAGGGGACTTGGGAGAAAGGTTTAAGATGAACCAATGATTTAATTACGACATGCAAGTTTTCCTAAACTTATAGGAGAAACAAACACCCCAACACTTGTGGGTGAACTAAATACAATAATGAATAAATTCATTTATGATTCACTACACTAACTACTAACTTCAACTAGAAGTAATAAACTAAGATTTAACTAAAAGCAACTGACTTAAACTTTACTGGGCTTCAACTAGAAGCACGACATTTTAGAGAAACTATCTCTTACTGAACTTATTATTCTTTGTAACTAACAAAAGAAATGACTACTGATTTTATAATAAGAAACTATCTTATTATTACTACTACTAATTAGCAATATGTAACTAACATATCACTAAACTGTTCAACTAAATATAGGTTTTTGACTACTTTGTTCTAAACTAAGTGAGGAAGTTGACTTGAGACTGTGAATGGAGATCTTGATCGAGTTGCGGCCACGAATTTGATGTTAAAATTTCAACACGGAGAACACTTTCTACATAAAATCCTTGATTCATAAGGAAAACTGAGACAGAGTGAAGATCTATGATAATCGAATAGATCAGAAAAGAAGAAAATAGAAATAACTACCAGTTTAGCAACAATAAAAGAAAATAGAAAAAATAAAATTTGGTTTCCCTAGTTATGACATACTTGTTCCAGGAAAGTATACAGCCAATGGACGTGTCACAAAGTGTGACACATCAGCGAAACTGAGTGAAACAAGTGAAAGGAAAAATAAAAAAAACAAAGAAGAAAAAGAGGAAAATGTCATGGATTCATGACATGTGTGAAACATAGGCTGGAAGCATACAAACCAAACAAACTCAACACCCCCCCTTTGGTTGCAACCTGAAATGATTTCAATGGAACAATAGATTTTTTTTTTATATGTAGATTCAACTTGAAGATAGAAAATAGAAAAGAAGAGAAGGAAATCAAGAAGAAAAAAAAAATCCAAAATATAACTGAGAAATTAAATTATGGGTAAACTAAGACCAGAACTTTTTATTTCATAATAGCAATTAAGATCAGCAAAAGAAACATATGAGAAAATATAAATGAAAAGAAACAAACATCAAACTGGAGAGTAACAAGCAAACAATGAATAGGAGATCATTTGATAATGTTTTGAGGAGTTATAACTGTAGAGCTATAGTTTGAAGTGATGTTTGAGATGAGCATTGGATTTGTTTTGATTGAAAGTGAAAAGAACCTTACAGCTAACAAAGATTGGTGATTCTCAGATCAGCACAATAGATTAGATGAGCATATAGTTTATGAAACTAAACAAGATGATAAAGATTCAAGAAAGAAATAAAAGAATCAAAATAAAAGTAAGAAAAAGAGGTGTCAGTGAACCTAGTCGATTGAGAATAGTTTGAATCAGAAGAATCAATACCGAGCAGTGACTTGAACTGATTGGAGAGCAACCTGATCGACGTGATTGCTGAGATGGAGTTGTTAGAAAAGAAAGAAGAAAAATTTAATAGAAGTTTTTTGTTTAGAATTTGTCAACGAAGAAAGGAAAACTCGAGTTGAGTGAGAGAAGACTAAAATAGAGTTGAGTTGCTGGAATTGAAGTATTGGCACTCGATTCCATTGATACATTGGATAGAGCTCACAACTTCAACAATAACCAGAGGCAATTTGAACAATTGACAAATCATAAACCTGGAACAAAGAACTGGTATAGTGCTCACAGATTGGCCAAGATCTTTCCGAACAACAAATTGAGGTGTAGAAAAATGCTCAGAAGTACATACCTTGAGTGTAACTTACTGTCACCATCCCAAATCACACCAACCATCCAATTACAGCAAACCAAACAACACCCTACATTTCTCAAGCTGAACCCAGGGAAGCAGTTTGGTTAGCATATAAGCTAACATATTGTGAATGGATTAATGGATAATGATTAGGTTGCTTTCCTGAATAAATTCTTTCACAAAGTGGTACCTTATGTAAAAATATCACAACTTAAGGTGTTTTATTTCAGTGAAAAAGTTTTAAAGATAAAAATAAAATCACAAAAATAATTTTAACATAAAATAACAAAAAGAAAATATATAAATAAAACACTAATTTACCTAAAGGCAAAACCCAATCTGCAAAACAATATTCTGGATATTGATTTAATTGAATGAGTTAAGATTTTGTGGTTTTGTAAAAATAAAAGATAATAAAATAAGGGGACTGGTTTTGGCACCACCCAAAAACTTCCCTGCACCTCCTTCTGACTGCCAGAGGAGGTCCAGCTTTTTTTTGTTTTTTCAAATATTTTTTAAAAATACTTCTAAAGGTGCTACAAGTACCAATCTGTATTGGAATCTGTCTGAGCCCCCCTGCTACATATTCTGAGCTTTTTAGCTCAAAAAAAAAAAACATTGAAGTACTCCTTTTTTAGGGAGTACACTAAATCAAATAAAAAATAAAGAAAAATATCTAATGTGGGAAATATGGGCTAAACTTTTTAGCACATTTAATGCAATCCTATTGGAATGTTGTATAAAATTTTCATCCATGGGGAAGCAAAAAATATTGCTTTTACGTTTACTTTTGCAAAAACTGGTGCATGTACCAAACTTTTGCAAAAGTAAACGTAAAATTAACTTTTTTTGGTTCCCCATGGATGAAAAATTTATCCCAAATTCCAAAAGTATGGATACACATGTGATACAATTTTTAGCCCATATTTCCCGCATTAACTATTTTCTTTTATTTTTTTATTGATTTAGTGTACTCCCTAAACAAGGAGTACTTCAATGTTTATTTTTGAGCTAAAAAGATCAGAATATGTAGCAGAGGGGTTCAGAAGGATTCCAATAAAGTTTGGTAGTTGTAGAACCTTCAGAATTATTTTTAAAAAATATTTGAAAAAACAAAAAAACTGGACGTCCTCTGGCAGTCAGAAGGAGGTGCAGGGAAGTTTTTGGGCAGTTCCAAAACCAGTTGGAAGTCCCCTAAAATAAATTTCTAATTTAAATGATAATAATATTTATGATGAGCTTAAAGAATAATCATAAGAATTTTTAATAATAAACATATTTTGATCAATGAAAATAAGGGAGTAATATTAATTATTATGTTTAAAAAGGATTTTAACAATAATGCATGATAATTGATTTTTAATGATATGAGAAAAATAAAATTTAATTGAACCCTTCATTCATTCAAGATAATAATAAAAATAAGTCTTTTTAGTTTTTTTTCTTTTTTGGTTTTTTTCTCCTTTTTGTCTTTTTTAGTTTTTCTAGTTTTTGTTTTTAATTGTTTTTAATATTTTTCAATGATGTTGTTTTGATTGAATTCGAATTTTTCAACCTGTTTACAAAAAATTTAAAAATTTCAATGATCAGCAATTATTAAAAAACCAAAACTCTTTAAGCCATGATTCTTTTTAGCAAAAATGAATCAATGACCTAATGGTTAAATCATTGTCATCTTTGTTTTAAATATTTTACATTAAATATTTTAATTGATTGTGGTGGTATCAAATCATCACAAAGAAATTTATTTGAATTTAAAACTTACCGTGAAATTTCATTAAATTTGTTCTTCATTCTTTTTATTATTTTAAATTTTTTTTTTTTTAGTTAATTTGTTGTTTTTTAGAATGGTAAAATTAATATTTTATTGATGAAATTTACTTTATAAATATTTTTAAGAAGAAATATTCTGATTTTAAACTCAGAAATATTTAAAAATAATATTGACTCACCTTTCAAAGTGATGTCAATAAAAGGTCTTTTGTTATTTTGAAACCTTGCATCAACAATGAGAGCAATACAATACCATATTATACCATGCAATTTTTAGTATCATATTGGTTTTCCAATCCAGAATTTTCGGATCCATGTATTTTTAAGAATTGTAATCAATGTTTTGAAGACCGGAATACCTGTCACAAGAATGTCACATTAAAAATGTGTTCTCAATTTCAATTTTTTCTTCTTCTTTGTTTTATTTTTTATTTTTTTTCTTCTTTCATTCTTTTCTTTTTCAACTCTTTCAATTTCATCTCATTCTCACTCAAACCATCAAACCTGAATAAATCAAAACCTCAATCTCAAATTTCAATCTCAATCAAAAGCCTCACCAAACCTTAAATCTCAAATTCACAACTTCAAAACATTTTCTTCCAAATCCTTGGTGAGATAAAAAAGAATCAACTCAAACATTTTAAAAAATATATTTGCTAATATTTTCTCATGATTAGTTCTCAGCCACATTGTCTTAAAAAAAAATTGTCAAAAGTCTTGTCTTCTCATTTTCTTTTAAAATAAAAAAATAAATAAAGTGTTGGTTAAAAAATCTCTAGACTCATTTAAAAAAATTACATCACCATTAACTTGTTGTTTTATTTCAGTTATGTGTTCCCTCTTTTAGCAATTCAACACTATTCAAAAAAGTTAAATTCCTATAGTTTTTATCATGAGCACTATAAAATACATTGTATTTTATTGGGAAAACCAATACATTTTATCAATTCTTTCTTTTTTTGTCACAATACTAATATATTATTGGGAAAGTCCCTGAAGAAGGGATTTTTTTTACTTAAATTGTAATTCAGTGGAATACAAGATGTATTATGTATTAAAAACTCATAGGCCTGGAATAGATACATTTTTATCTGTTTTAAAGTGTTTGGGGACTCTCTTTTCCTTTTTTGTTCCTTCTTAATTTCAGTTGTGGGTGAAACAATGGACTGAGCAGCCTCAAAATCCTCATCTGGCTTGACATCCTGAACAAGCCATTGGTGAGAACTTACACATTGTTGTACTGTTTTAGCTGATAGGCAACCTTTATCCTGAGCAAATTTGTCTTCTGCCGCTGAGAACTATCTCTCAACACTTGCAGATGTCTCTGGGAAAGAAGGATATTCTTTGGCTAAAAGTGCCAGTATAAAGAAATCTCAGCAGTGGTCCTATAATTAATTCAGGAATTTGATTGGCTCAACAAGGGCACCAAAAGTAAAATTAATCAAGTGAACAACTCAACTTCCACTATCTCAAGAACTGATTTGCTTGAGATTTTGGTAGCTTGTTTGTTCCTGATAAATGAACAGCTAGCCAATCTGATGAACCTGCCTCAACTGTGTCTTGAAAGAAGTGAAAATTTTGGAACACTTCTTTGGTTGACTTGGGCATATTTTGGGGTTGTTTTCCTGGTCTTTTATATTTTTCATTTTCCTCCATCTTGGTTGTGCAACAATTTTTAATTATTTCTGTGATTAATCAAAGAGTTTGGTTATAATGACCAGGAAACCAGATTTTGAAAATTGAAAGATGGAAGCTGAGGTTGATTACAGTTGCAATGATGATGGAATCACATGCTAGCAACTTGGAAAGATATTTTTTTTTTTGCCATTAAAACATGATTTTAAACTTGTGTTCACAGGATGTATAGATCTTATCTCTAAATGAGTGTCTGAATGTAGTGATATACTGAAAGCATCAAGAAATCTGAAGAGTGGTCTCCCTCCATTTTCTTTGTGAGGAGATAAAAATTGTAATGAAGAAAAGTAGGTCAAATTGGGATGGTAGCAATTCTAAAAAAGAACTAAAGAAAAACATATGAATCAGTATGACATGTGCTGAGGGTGACATCTAACTTATTAACCACATCCCATTCATTTTGGGTAATCTATACATTGTTTTAGTAGTTTTTCCCAAGTTCTTTCTCCTGTAAATCTTTCTTATTTTCCATTGGGTTACAAATTATGTTACAAGCTCAATATGCACGGTCCCTACTTTTGAATTTTATGTTCCATTATATTCCATGCCCAGGGATGAGGCTGGGACCAGTCTAGTCAAATTTTTGGCACCAGGTATTGTACTAAAATTGTTTGGGAGCAGATCATTTAATCTTTTCGATGAAATTATAGGCCTACAAGGAAAAAGCAACAGTAATTCAAAAATAGAAAACAGACTAATTAAAAAAAAAAAAGAATAAATACCTGATTAAGTATCACTCGATGAAATTATAGGCCTACAAGGAAAAAGCAACAGTAATTCAAAAATAGAAAACAGACTAATTAAAAAAAAAAAGAATAAATACCTGATTAAGTATCATATCCAATTTTTTGTTGTTTCCTGCCTGATCTGTGGAATTTTCTTCCTCACTCTCACTAACTCCCAAATCTTCCAAATAATTTTCCATATTCTCACCACAAAATTATTGGCTGGTTCAGGATCAATCTTGTCAGATTCTTCAATGATAGGTGCAATTTCAGGTAAAATCCAAGTGTTGATTCTCTATTACAAAAAGTTACATTTGACAATAGTTGGATAGCATGGAGCAATTAATTGATAATAAGGTTTATCTTGTGACAGAATAACCTTATATGTTTTCTGAAAGATTTGGATTAATAACAGTCATTTTGAGAATCAGTTGGTCAGCAGCAGAAGCCATAGTGAAGTTTTTCGATCCAGAATCAGTCATTTGGGATAATATATATAAAGAAAAAATAAATAAATTCTTAGTTATCATGATCTAAAAAAAAATAATCAACAATTATAAACCCATCTTATCTTCAATTTTAGCCTTTCTCAGCACATTTGCAAACCTAATTTCTAAAAAAATTGCTTTATAATTTGAAGAAATATACTTGAAGCTCTGATGTGATAAATCATCTGTGATGTACACAGCTGAGATTCCGAAAACTACATGATGATTAACTTTTTTTTGTCCAGAAATTGTGGATCAAGCTGATTTTAGATACTGGTTTCTGGAAAATTAATTATTTCTAATTAATCATGGTTATATCCAGTTACTGAGAGCATACAAGAAAAAAGCATACCTATATTTTGTAAACAACCATTTTTTGAAGATTCAGATAAAGTTGGTGAGCTTTGGTAGTGGCCTAAGTCCAACAATGTATTTGGATGCCCTTGTGTACATAATTGAAAGCAATTTGGAGAAGAAAATCCTCTGTGTGATTCCAGGGAAATGAGTATCAGACAAGACACATGACAAGCAGCTGATTGAAGACCCACACATCAAATATTGGTCACTTCAGATAGGCTTTCATGCTACCATTCTGTTGGTTCTGTTCTTGAGTTTGTTCTTTGGCAGTCAGTGGAAGTTTTGCATTGCCTTCAATGGCTTCTGATTGTCAAGGTAAACTGCTTCTGATTGTCAACGTAAATGGCTGGTGTTTCATCACAGTTCTTGGTTAGATTTGAGTTTTAACAACACACTTTTTGTAAACATGTAGACACCACTTGCATTTTTACATCAATTTCTCTCCCTAAAAAAATATATAAGGTTTTCAGCCATTTTACTTCAGAAAAAAAAAACAAAATGAAGAAAAAGAAAGTTTACAATTACCTTTTCATCTGTGTGGGAATAGAACAGTGCCTCAAAATAATCAAAAATGGCATCAAAATATTTGTTTTTCCCCTGATTTCAGAGCCTTGGAATTCTCTTTGTGGGAGTTGTGAGTGAGATCAACAAAATTTTCAATTGAAATGGTGTTGTTTTCATTGTTGGTATCATTAATAATTGATTTATTTTGCCTCTTGAAATTCTCATTAGATTCTGGAACAGGTTTGAAATTTTTCTTCTCCGCTTGCCTTTGAGATAATGGTTTTTGTTCAATTGAAGCATCAGATACACATTCACTGGTGGGTTGGAGAGTGGTGTATTGGCGGTTTCAGTCTGGCTAGGAGTTTTTAATTTTTTTGAAGACCTTTTTGCTTAAGTCTAGCAAGGCTGTTTCAAGGTTTTCCTAGAGTCTTGGCTGATCTGGACAAAATTGGAATTAGATCAAACAGGATTCTGATACAATATACTCGCAGGTTTTTGGTTGTGAGGTAAGTGAAATGTATGGTTGGTGACCCATGACTTGAGGTCTACTTTAGGGGGTTGAAGGAACTGGAATAAGAGAAGAAGCAAAAGAGGATAAATTCTCATGTCTGTTTTTTTCTCCTTTGGATGTGCAGGATTATGCATAAGCCCAATTTCAATTCAAAAGAAAATAATAATAGAAAAACAGGGAGGCCCCACCATGGGAAAACTGGGCTGACTGGCTGACCAGTGACACCCAAAGTACAAAGGGCCCCTTTGTTCTTATGGTGTCACTGGACAGCCAGAGAGCCCAGTTTTCCCATGGTGCCCTATACAAACCAGTATGTATTGGATCAAAATGTGTATTGTATTGGTGAACCAATACAACCATCCGAAAATATAATATATTTTATTGGATCACTGACACATGAATCATTATTTATCATCTCATTTTTCTAATACAATACTTTGAAAGAATTGGAAAACAAAAGTTTTCATTTCCAAGCAAGTAAAAACATAAAAGTACAATAAAACATAGAAAAAACTATTTAATTAAAAATAGAAAAAACTATGAAATAAATACCTAAAGGCAGATAAGAAATCTGGAATGTTTTTATCTAGATAACTAGACTGATAAGATTGATTGGATAATATTCATCTGAGTAAATAACTAAAAATATTCAATATATTTTATTTTTCTTTTTAAAGTTTTTAAATAAAATGATTTTTATCTAAACAAAGAAATAAATAAAATCAATAAATAATTTTATTATTATTCTAAGTCTTTTTAAGTTTTATTAATGAAATTGGTCACTTACTGTTTATAAGAAGTAATACAATTTATTAATTTAAGTCTCAATCATTTTTTAGCATTGTTTCTATTATGAATAAAAGAATAACTTGTAAGTGAGCTTTTAGGGGCGTGCTAAAACGACGCCCCCGACTTACTAAAACGACACCCGCAGTCAAAACAATGTTGCGAGGTTCACCGGGTGTTGCACCAGGTGTTGTTTTAGACACCTGGTGAAAATAATAAAACAACACCCCCGGGACTTCACCCTCCTTATGGGGTGTTGCTTTAGTAAGATACAAAAAAAAAAAAGAAATAGAAAAAGAAGAAAAAAGGAAGAAGAAAAGACAGAAAAAAAAAAAAATAATAAAAAAGAAGAAAATAAAAAAAGAAATATAAATATAAATACAAAAGTATAAAAAAAAGAAAAGAAGAAAAAAAGAAAGAAAGAAAAGAAAGAAAGAAAAAATGAGGAAAGGGAAAAAATGAGCAAAAAAAGAGAAAAAAAAAAGAAAAAAAAAGAGAAAAAAAAGAGAAAAAAAAAGATGAAAAAAAAAGGGAAAAAAAAAGAGCAAAAAAAAGAGAAAAAAAAAAGAGAAAGAAAATAGAGAAAAGAGAAAAAAAAAGAGAAAAGAAAAGAGAAAAGAAAAGAGAAAAGAAAAAAAAGAGAAAAAAAAAGAGAAAAAAAAAGAGAAAAAAAAAGGGAAAAAAAAAGAGAAAAAAAAAGAGAAAAAAAAGCGAAAAAAAAAGAGAAAAAAAAAGAGAAAAAAAAAGAGAAAAAAAAGAGAAAAAAAAGAGAAAAAAAAGAGAAAAAAAAGAGAAAAAAAAGAGAAAAAAAAGAGAAAAAAAAGAGAAAAAAAAGAGAAAAAAAAGAGAAAAAAAAGAGAAAAAAAAGAGAAAAAAAAGAGAAAAAAAAGAGAAAAAAAAGAGAAAAAAAAGAGAAAAAAAAGAGAAAAAAAAGAGAAAAAAAAGAGAAAAAAAAGAGAAAAAAAAGAGAAAAAAAAGAGAAAAAAAAGAGAAAAAAAAGAGAAAAAAAAGAGAAAAAAAAGAGAAAAAAAAGAGAAAAAAAAATATACAAATTAAAGAGAGAGAAAAAAAAATGATAGAAAAAGAAGACAATAAAAGAAAATGTGAAAAAAGGAATCAGAAGAGGAAAAACAACAGAAAAAGAATAAATAAATAGATAAAATAAAAAATAAAATAAAAAATAAAAAAGGTAAAAAAAGAAAATAGCCATAATAGGAACAGAAAAAGAATAAATAAATAGATAAAATAAAAAATAAAAAATAAAAAAGGTAAAAAAAGAAAATAGCCATAATAGGAAAAAAAAAAAGAGAATCAATAAAGCAACAAAAAAGAGAATATGAAACATTATGGTTTAGTTTCTTATTTTTTTCATTTTTTTTCTTACTTTTTTTATATTTTTTCTTATTTTTTTTTATATTTTTTCTTATTTTTTTTATATTTTTTCTTAATTTTTTTTATATTTTTTCTTACTTTTTTTGTTTTTTTGTTTTTTTTATTCTTCTTTTTATTCTTCTTTTTCTTCTTTTTTTTCTTCCTTTTTTTTCTTTCTTTTTTTTCTTCTTTTTTTTTCTTCTTTTTTTTCTTTTTTTTTTAGGTTTCTTTTTTCTGTTTTTTTTTTTTTTTGATTGTTTTACTTTTTTTTTCCTTTCCTTTTCTTTTTTTCCTCCTTTTTTTTCTGTTTTTTTTCCCTTTTTTCTTTCTGTTTTTTCTTTCTGTTTTTTCTTTCTTTTTTCTTTCATCTTTTTATTTTTTCCCCTCTTTTTTTTATCTTTTTTTTTGTTTTTTTATTCCCTTTTTTTTGTTAAATCTTTTTTTTCTAAAACGACACCCTCTTGGGGAGGTCGTTGACTGAAACAACACCCCTGCGGGGTTTTTTTCATCTTTTTGCGGGGTGTCTAAAACGACACCCCCTGGAGGATGAATATTAGTACAACGACACCCTGCGCTTTTAGTAATTTGAGGGTGTTGTTTGAGCACGGCCCAACTTTTATTATAATAAAATTACTTTGTAAGAAAATAACTCACAAATTGGATGATTCTAAACCACCTAATTGACCATTCAAATGTGGTTGATCATTTGATGATTGATCTTTTGAGACTAAATCCTGTTTACCACTCAAGTGGCTTTTGAGAAAATATTAATAGGGTTTTCGAAGGTAAAAGCTGAGTGCTCTACTGTGAGAGCAGTTTTAGAGATGAACGAGTTTAAAAGAAGAGTTGACTCGATGTTTTATTGCAATTGAGGAAGCAAGCCTTTTTATAAGGCTTGCTTACATAATCAAAAATAAAAAGGAGTACAAAATATTTTATGAAATCAAGTAGACTAGAATAATTTTCTAATATAATTTTATTAAAGAAGATTTTAATTTAAGTAACTCAGCAGAATTTATGGGCAGAACTAAGTGCAAACTGTGTTGACAAATTAGCCTGAAGGCATTTTGACTGCAGGTTTAAAGTAGATAGTAGTTTTTTATAGAAGTAGTAGTTTAAGAGTATTATATATTTAAAATATATAATTAAAAGAGTTTTTAGTATTCATAGTTTTAGAAGTAATTTTATCTTACTAATTTATTTTAATCATAAGTTACAATAATTCAACAGCTTTCTCTAGGTAAATGTGACATTAAACCTGTCACAGAACAAAGTGATGAAAATAAAAGTTGGGGATTGTTTTTGGAACCACCCAAAACCTGTTGTGCACCCCCTTTTGACGTCAGGAGGCCGTCAGGTGTTTTTTAATTTTTTTAAAAAAAAATTAAAAATACTTCCAAGGGTCCAAAAATTACGAAACTTTTTTGAAAGCCTCCTGAGCCCTTTTGCTTCATCTTCATAACTTCTCAGCTCAAAGAAAAAAGTTGTGATATCCCTTATATAGGGATTATACAAAATCAAAAAAAAAATTTAAAAAAATGGTTAATGCGGGAAATATGGGCTAAAACTTTTATGCGATTTATTTCAACCTTATTTGAATGTGGAATAAAAATTTCATCCACGGGGAAGCAAAAAAAGTTGCTTTTAGGTGTACTATTTCAAAGTTTTGGTGCATGTACCAGTTTTTGTAAAAGTAAATGTAAAAGGAACTTTTTTTGCTTCCCCATGGATGAAATATTTATCCCACATTCAAATAAGGTTGAAATACATGGCATAAAATTTTTAGCCCATATTTCCCACATGAACCATTTTATTTTTTTTATTTTTTTTATTTTCTGTAATCCCTACATAAGGGATGCTTCAAATTTTATTTTTTGAGCTGAAAAGCTATGAAGATGAAGCAGGAGGGCTCGAGAGGCTGTCAAATGAGTTTCATAATCTTTTGACACTTGAAATTATTTTTAAAACTTTTTAAAAAAAATTAAAAAACACATGACAGCCTCCTGAAGTCAAAAGGGGGTGCGCAACAGGTTTTGGGCGGTGCCAAAAATAATCCCCTAAAAATTAATAAAATAAAAATAATTTATTAAATAAATTTAAATAAGTAACTTTCAAGTTGATCAGTACAAGACTCACCTGAATTTTTTCTCTTCAGAGAATCTGAGCTAGGAATGGTATCCCAAAAGTCTTGGTATTGTCCTGTATTTTGATAATATAAAAGACCAATACCAAGAAATGTCCCATATTGGTTTCATGGTTGCTTGCATCAATATTTTTTGTTCTTGGGTGATTTTCTGGGGTGTTGGTCAGATCTTCAGCACCTCCATTGTCAAAATGAAGTGAAATGGGTTCTTGCATTTTTAATCAAAGCTCAATTTAAAATACTACTGAACCATAGACCTTCTTTACATGGATCAGAGAGGGCCTTTTATTCCACTTCTTTAATTGAAAGAGACAGCATTTCTTGTTTGAAAGACTTCAAAGAAATTGATCCATAACCAAAGTGATCTGTTAAGCAGAAGTGGATCATCCATCTTCCCGGTCTTCTCACCAGGGGTGTTTGCTAGGGACTTGCATGCAAGTGCTTATGAGCAACATGATGGCCATCTATGATTTGATGTTTTTAATTTCCTGTGTCAGAATTCAGGTTGAACTTTGAGATTGAAGCCAAGTTGAACTTATAGTGATTTCATTTTGATCAAGTGCAAATAAAAACAAATTTGAAACTTGGTTCACATTCTGAAGTTTTTCTTCATCCAAAAAATTAGAGCAGGATATTGAATATGCATACTATTCACTTATGCAATTTCACTCAAATTCACTTTAAAACCCAGGATGACAACAATCTTAGATTCCTCATTGAGTCTCAAGAAATCAATCCTCAAACTTGGCTGTCATCCCCAGTAAGCAACTTGTGATTTATTATCTTTCTAAATATTTTTTATCATATTTTCTTTGTTTTATACTTCTTTATTTCTTTTTATTGTCAAGTTATTTACAGAAATAAAAGAAAAATCAATTCTCAAAATTGTGAGTTGAAAAATGAAAAATACTGCATGAATTTTATACACAGTAAAA
Source organism: Uromyces viciae-fabae (assembly GCA_000785685.1). NCBI lineage: Eukaryota > Fungi > Basidiomycota > Pucciniomycetes > Pucciniales > Pucciniaceae > Uromyces > Uromyces viciae-fabae. Next base: position 13,922 of record KN361013.1, on the reverse strand, counting down.
ATATTAATCAAAACAAAAATTAATTTTATCTTGTTGAGGTTTGAAAGAATCACCTAAAAAAAAAAGTAAAATAATAATTTATATTTGGGGACCGGTTTTCGCACTGCCCAAATCCTGCCTGGCACCGCCTTTTGACGTCAGGGGGATGTCAAGTATTTTCAATTTTTTTAAATATTTTTAAAAAATACTTCTAAAGGTTCCTAAGCTTACCAAATTTTTTTGACAACATTCTGAGCCCCCCTGCCACATATTCTGAGCTTTTTAGCTCAAAAAAAAAAAAAAAAATTGAAGTACTCCTTTTTTAGGGAGTACAGTAAATCAAAAAAAAAAAATTAAAAAAAATGGTTAATGCGGGAAATAGGGGCTAAAAATTTCATCGCATGTAATTCCACACTATTGGAATGTGGAATAAATTTTTTATCCACAGGGAAGCAAAAAAAGTTACTTTAACGTTTACTTTTGTCAAATTTTGATACATGCACCTGTTTTTGCAAAAGTAAACATAAAAGTGACTTTTTTTGCTTCCCCGTGGATAAAAAATTTATCCCAAATTCCAATACATTCTGAGCCCCCCTGCCACATATTCTGAGCTTTTTAGCTCAAAAAAAAAAAAAAAAATTGAAGTACTCCTTTTTTAGGGAGTACAGTAAATCAAAAAAAAAAAATTAAAAAAAATGGTTAATGCGGGAAATAGGGGCTAAAAATTTCATCGCATGTAATTCCACACTATTGGAATGTGGAATAAATTTTTTATCCACAGGGAAGCAAAAAAAGTTACTTTAACGTTTACTTTTGTCAAATTTTGATACATGCACCTGTTTTTGCAAAAGTAAACATAAAAGTGACTTTTTTTGCTTCCCCGTGGATAAAAAATTTATCCCAAATTCCAATAGTTTGGAATTACATGTGATAAAAGTTTTAGCCCATATTTCCCGCATTAACCATTTTTTTTATTTTTTTTTTCATTGAGTGTACTCCCTAAATAAGGAGTCTTTCTATGTTTCTTTTTGAGCTAAAGGGCTCAGAATATGTGGCAGGGGGGCTCATGGGAATGTTGTCAAAAAAAATTGGTAAGTTTAGGACCCTTAGAAGTATTTTTTAAAAATATTTAAAAAAGTTAAAAAACTCAACATCCTCCTGACGTCAAAAGGCGGTGCCAGGCAGGGTTTGGGTGGTGCGAAAACCGACCCCCTTAATTTTACCACTATAAATTGGGTGAAGATTTTATCTATTTCAATTATTTTATTAAAAATAATTTTTTGACCATTTTATCATTCTTATTGATTTCATTAAGCAAAACGGTCAACAGCATTATTTTTAATATTCTAAACAACATTAATTTTTATAAATATTATCATGAAAAACTATTAAATCAAAAAAAATAAATTTATTTTTATTTATCATTACAATATTATTATCCAATTTGTATCTTATTCAATTATAATTTCAATCATCCTTTATCCTCATTGTTAAAATATTCTCACCCTAGCTTGTCTTAGGTATATTTATTTTTATTTATCTTTTTTGTTTATATTTTAAAATTAAGTTCATAAAAAGAAAACAAAAAGTAAATCATTTTATTTTATTTTACTTTATTTCATTTATGTTTCTTGGGAATGAAGTTAATTCAATCTTGAGGAATCAATTCTCAACTTACTAAAAAAATGTGGTATAATCCCAGACTGCTTGCATTGCACACTAGAACCCAAAATATGCTGAGTGTAAGTATAAGCACATCTTCAGAGTTTGAATTCTTAAATCAATCTTGTGAAACAATAAAACTAAGGATAATATCTTTGTGTCCTTTTAAATTGGATGTAGCTACACTGTAATCCAAATGCAGGAAAACACCTGGGAAAATCTGGGTAATTGAGAGACATAGAGCTGATACCAAAAGAAAATTTGATTCAAAAAATTTGCACATGGCCTGAGAGATCTAAAAGACAAATTTTCATGTTGCTCAAATAGAAAAAAGGGATTCTTGAAAGCTTGTTGGCAGTGAAATGTTGCTTGAAAGGTGCAAATTTCACTTATCACAGTCAATTAATGATCTGATGACTGTAGAAATTCTCATGGAAGTGTCAGAGGACTGTAAATCCTGTAGTGCAGATGAATTGTTTTTGCACAGAGTGGATGTGCACAGAGACCTCAGGATATCACAAGTAAGGAATTTTATGCTGTACCAATTGTGGAATATATTGCATATGTAAGTCATATTCCAGTGTTAGAATGCTTTTTTTGGGATGTGGAAGTTAAAGCGCTGTGTATATACTCAACATAATTTTTTTCAAAACATGCAAAAGCATTAAAATACAGCTCAAGCTTCAGGAAATATAGAAATTAGAAAAAGGAGATAAGATAACATTTATTTGCAAGAGTGGGAAAAGGTGGGTGATTTTCATGTGCTGTGATGCCAGGGAATGAATACCCTTTAGCTACACACACTGCAAAATGAGTGGAAATAGTCTGGGGACTATTTTCACTGTTGGCTTGGTATAATTTTTGTATAAAAATTAACAGAGGGGCCAGCTAAGCTGGGGTTGTTTAACCCTCTGATTAATTTAGGGGCCAGTAACACGTTCCTGTGGTAGTTTAACCCTTTAAAGTTGAGATCCAACTTGGATCTGGGGCCTGACACAGTATCAGGGGTAGTTAAACCCAGATTTACCATGAAGTGGTGTGAAGAAGAAGGAGTTTCTGGGTCAAAAATATTGGCCCAGAGACTTAACTGATGGAGGGGAAGTCGCAGAGGAGTTCTGAAGGGGATCCTTGCGGCGTAGTTGAGATAGGTAGGCGCTGTAGGAGTTCTGAAGGGGATCCTAGGGTGCAGGTGAGAGAGGATCTGGTGTCTTTGGTGCTAAAAAGTGACTGAGTATGTAGTAACAGTGTATAGCTGGGTGAAGATGAAGATGGGGATCGGTAGGAAAGATGAGAGGCCTCTTTATATAACATTGCCAAGCCCTAGGGCGTACAGGATAACCACAAGTTGGCAGGAATTGGGGTTACACAATTTAGGGTGCTTTTTCTTATGTCCCTGTATTTTTTTTTTAGTACTGGAGGGTCTAAACCAGTACTGGGTATTTTTCTTGTGTTTTGTGACCTCTGAAGTCTTTGTTATTAATTTGATATCCTTGGGGAGTTATTGGTTTGGCCAGGATAAATGGTGGGATGTAACCTGTATTGCTACTATTGCAATATAGCTATTTTCCTTTGAACTAAGTGTTTGGTCACACCTTAGGCCTTTTAAATGTATTCCTGGTTAGTTAACCGTTTGAACATGTGTTGATAATTAGTTGGGGTTCTCTGAGGTCATTTTGAATGATACAGATACTCCACAAACTTCTGCTATAGCTGTAATGAGGCTTTGTGCACCGTGTGCTTTTCCTCTTACCTCATGTTTGGTCAAGCCCCAGGTGTATGTAACATACAGGGGGATTCAACTTTTGTTCTTTTCACCATTTGTAAGCCTTGGTTGTGTAAATTTTGTGCAATGTAACAAGACATATGTAAATGGCCTGTATTTAGCAGCATTCTTGTTTCTCATTAACTGTATGGGTCTAACTTCTAAACTAAGCAAAAATCCGCAATTTGACATGTATTTTTGACTTAGTACATAGTAGCTCACACACATACAAACACATAACATATGTGAAAAGGTTTTTTCAACATGGTTTTAGCTAGTGTCTCATGTTGGTTTCTGCCCAGTTATGGCAAAAAGGGTTAAGGGGTAGGAATTTGGGGGTACACCCAGTGAGTGACCCTAGGGTATTTTGCATGGGGAACCAATTTATGCAGTAATACTTTTACTATTTATACTCCTTCAGAGAGTTTTCCTTATTGTATTATTCATAATAATATTTTTGGTCATAAAAATATTATAAAATTATTTTCTGCTATTTGTTAGTTGGCTCTAACATAGTAGCCAGCTGACAGGAATAGGTGCGCTCAATTCTGGATTGAATTTTTACACAGTAATTTTTACTAAGTTTCACATACTTTTTTAAAAGTACGTAAATCTATGAAAAGGGCTGGAAGATCCCAAGCACTCAATTCTGATGGGTCATCATAGATTCACATAGTTACATAATTTTAAGGTTTGCACCAAACCTTAAAAGTATGTAACCATGTGAAAGTATGTAAAAATGATCTATGTCAAACTTAGATCCAGAATTGAGCACACTAAATGTGGACAATATCCTAAATAAAGGGTAAGTATAATTTAAAATCAGGTTGAAGCCCTGTACACTCACAGATTTACCCTCACATACAGCTCAACTATCTTACACATCATCATCTACTCCCTTCATCTCCAGTCCTGTATCAATTGTCTCTAAATCCCAAAAATAATTGTTGGAATTTCATCATTCAACTCCTCAATTTTTTTATGCTTTTTTTTTTTTTTAAATAAAAATATGCTATGAATTCAAATATTTTTTATTTCTCATTTATTTTTTTTTTATTTTTGAGTTCTAGGTTATTTTTAAGAAAAACATTAAAGAATAAATCTAAGTCATAGAATACAAGACATAGTTTGATCATGCTTCCTTTTGAATAAGCTTGTAGTCTCTGAACCCTTTCTTTTAAATCACTGAGTAGCTTTTCTCATCTCTAAGTATTTCTTCTCTTTTATTTTATTCTTAGTTTGTTTAGAATTAATTTTTTGGGATTAACGCCCCCAGCAATCTGTGTTTAATTGCTTATCTCTTGTCTAGTCTTATCTGCATGTGTGTCAGTCTGATAGTACATTTTCTGCTAATTATCTCTTAATTCTCTTTTTATTTTATTTATTATTATTTTATCAGGCCCCCTCTGGATCTTGAGTGGGGGGCTCTCTAGTTGTTAGGTTTAACAACCATATTTTCTTTTTTTTTTATAAATAGTCCATAGTTTGGACATGAAATAAAAATCTTCATTGGCTTTTCATCTTTTTCTCCTTGAGCCTTTCCTAGAAAATGCTCCCTTGAGTTCTAGTCACACGTTCTTAAAAAAATTTATCTTTTAATAATTTTTATTTTCTTAAATTTGAGTTCCCAATTTCAACAATAATTTCTAGCATCATTTGTCTGGACAAAATCATCATATCCTGACCAACACCACCTCCACCATTTCCTAGAACCCTACAGGTGGCATTCCTTCATCAAGGCCGCAAAAGTGTCCATGTGTAGAGTGGACAACAACTTCAATTTGGGGATCTCAAAGATTAAAAAGGCAGATCCATTGGGCCTTTTCTAGGGCCTTCTGGGAGCTTCTAAACACCAATCACAGATTAATTATTCATCAAGAGGGACCCAGAAATGATAAAATTACAAATATTCATTCTGGCATGAGGCTATAGAATACCTCAACTCATGGGGTGTGTTTTTTGCCGTGTAAAAAATACCCAGAAAGTCATTTCAGAATTCTCCGAGGCAAGGATTGAGATCCCATCCATCTGGAACTATGAACCCAATCTCTTCTTCAAAATACCTCAAGTTACAAAGTTTTAAAGATCTGAAATTTCTGATAACACATGGCTACAGGATGCTCTTGCACAATGCCAAACAAATCTGAAAGACCACAAGCTCACAGCATTGAGATCCCTACAGAGGAATGAAAATTGAGAAGCAAATTTCCTTTCTGAAATGTTGAATCACCCAGACAACAAGTGGAATTGGAAATCACAAAAAATTCCAGAAGTATAAAACAATGAAGGTCAAGGATCTATCCTGGCTGATGACATGGTTTTCAAAGATAAATTGACTACACAGATTTTAATTTTGGAAACAAGTAGATCTTCCTGGAATCATCGGCAAGCTAATGTAGGAATTGACACCATTGAATTAGCAGCTAATCTCATTATCTTTCCCATGGAAACTTTGAGCAAGATGGAAGAATTTTCAGCCCTGAGACTAAAACCATAGTCCAGAAGGCATAAATCATGTTTTATTTTTTATTTTTCTTATTTCTTATTTTTATATCTAACCTCATTTTATATATTTTATATTATTTTATTTATTTATGACATAAATTTATTCATAGAGGAGTGTTACCAATAAGTGTTATGACTTAATGGTTAACAAACTCAACTTTGATTCTGAATATATATTGTCAAGGACAGGTTCAAACCCCCAGCCTTGACACTAATAATAAGTTATCTAAATTTTTAGATATAATTCAGCTTTCAAGGAAATTCTCCTTGAAAGCGTGAAATAGTTTCTTTTTACTTTTTCTATCATCAAGATTTTCCTTCAAACAAAAAGGTAAATTAGTGTCCCCATAAGACATTTGATTTACCCTTGATATTAAATGGCAATATGCAGATTCCATACTTTTATGGAAATCTTCACATGTTTTGAATATGTTGGGATTTAACAACCCCAACATATCATGATTGAGAGCGCTCTGATTCTCCAGAAATCTATAAATAGACCTCTGGAGACAAGCTCCAATCTCCAGTTATCCTTTTACCGTAGAATTATCTAGACAAACATCTTAAATCCTTTATAAATAAAGAATTCAAGGTAAGTCTCTTATTCTAAATCAAGAATAAACCTACTAAGCTCTCTAATCCTCCACCTTTGAGGACAGTGATTTAAAATTCTATTTCTTATACTTATTTAAACAAAGTATAAGAAATAGAACCTTGGCTTGGTAGAGGTATCCTCACCAACCCCCCTAATTGACTTCAGATCAATCAAGGGCTCCACGGCTTAGAAGCCGTGTGAAGACACTTCTATAAGAAGTATTCCAATGGTATTAGCTTGAATAATAATATTAAAACTCTTGTGTCAGGTGTGTCACAGTCTGATTGGAAATAGAGACACACCTGTAGCTTCTATAGCTCTCACAAGGACCAAATCAAGATGCACTTTGAGTGTGAAGAAATTCCCTAATTATGTATTTCATGGAAGGGATTGTAGAAAGATCAGAAAGGAGGACCTGCTCTCTTGTATGGTAGTTATAACAACATATGAGATCATTGGGACCAACAGAAGGAACTTAGGAGTTACTCAACCAATTATAGAATCTTTCAACATTCATTGGTTCAGGATTGTTTCGGATGAGGCGCAGTGAGTCATGATGTAAGGGCTTTATGGGATTCCGGCAGTTGACATTGTTAAATTTATACAATATGATACAAAAAAGAAGTGCGAACCGGAGGCAGAATATTAAGAGAGTTGAGGTTAAACCATTTATTATTCCTGACTGGCACACCAGTTCAGAACCAACTAAGGGACTTGCAAAGCCTGGTAACAATTTTGAGGATTCAGCCCTTGAGTGAAAAGTATATTTGGAAAGCTTATCTGATTTCTGGTGGGGGCTTTGGGACAAAAGGAGCCACTGCATTACTGAATGGACTGATGCAGGAAATGTTTTTGAGAAGGAAAAAGGATTTTATTCTAAGCCTTCAAGAAAGGAGCAATCGGGTGAGTGTGGTGAATATGAGTCAACCATGGTTAGATTTTTCTGAAAGATTGCACAAGACTTTTATAGAGAACTTGGGAGGCTGCAGATTTCAGGGGAAAGATGGGACTGTGGGGAATTTTTTAAAAAACTCATTATGATCTGGAATTTATGCAAACACCCAGTATTTTCCCAGGAAGATTTCTGTGAGATATGGATATGGTAATGGTGTGACTCAGCAAAGATAGTGCACCTTGTCAATAATCTCAGACTGGTATTTGGTAGCTACACTGGCAAGGTCAGGCTTAAGGCAGCAATTTATCCTGCTTTATAGGGTAACTTGAAATTTTTCAGCTGGCTCCTATGTAAGAGCCAACTAAAAGATAGCAGAAAAAATAATAAATAATATTTTTATGACTAAAAATATTATTATAAAGACTGAAATAATAAAAAAACTATTATGGAGTGAGAATAGATTGTTGCATAAATATATTTGTCATGCAAAATCACTTAGGGTCACTCACTGGGTTTACCCCCAAATTCCTACTTCTCAACCCTCTTTTGCAATAATTGGGCAGAAACCACTAAATACCCAGTCTTAACCCAATTAACATGTGAAAACATCATTGAAACATGTTATTTGTGAAACAGAAACTATTTAATGGGACAAAAATACATGAAAAATAGCGGATTTATGTGTAGTTTAGAAGTTGCCTGTACAGTTGCTGAAATTCCAACATGAAACAGGAATCCCCCAATGCAGGTCAAATAATCCCTGTACATGGTTTCCTTCTCAAACTGCGCATCAAACGCATAACCAAAGCTTCCAAAAAGATAATAAGAAATATATCAAGCACCAATTTTTACGATTACACAAGGGGATTGACCAAACATGAGGTAAAGGAAAGAGCACACGGTCTCAAAGCCTCATTAATGTTACATCACATGTTTGTGCAGTATCTGTATCATTCCAAAGCACCTCAGAGCACCCCCAATGATTAAAAACATGTTTTAACATATTTTAATAGAACTGAGTACAGTTACAAGGCCAACAGTGTGATCAAACACCTAGTACAAAAAGAAAGGTCTGTATTACAATAGTAGCAATACAGGTTACATTCCAACATTTATCCTGGCCAAAAAAATAGCACCCCAAGGATAGAAAAATTAATCCCAAGTGAATTGGAGGCTAAATTACATTGGAAAAATAACCTTTAGTGGTCTAGACCTTTTAGTAATCAACTAAAAAACACAGGGACTTATGGAAAAGCGCCCTGAAAACTTGATAACCCCAGTTTTGGCTAACTTGTAGTTATCCTGTATATCCAATGGATTTGAATTAATATAAAAGGAGGACTATGACTTTTCCTACGAATAATCATTGTCATTTTTACCCAGCTATACACAGTTACATACATACATATCATAGTATACAGTCACATTTTAGCAATAAAGACCCTGATCCACTAAAATGTGTCTTGGATCCCTTTCATAAATCCAACCAGAGCCTCCCATCCTCAACCACACCTTCAGGATCCCCTTCAGAAATACCTTTTTTTGTCCCCTTGTCCCTGATAAGTCACTGGGCCTTCAGAGTCAGCCCCAGGAGCCTCTATCTACTCTGCTTCATGGAAATCTATGGGTTTAACCACAGCTGATTATATAAGGCCCCTGTTCAAAGTTGAATCTCAACTTTAAAGGGTGAAACTAACCCAGGAAATCAAACAGAGGGTTAAACCACCCCAGCGCTTAGCTGGCCCCTCTGTTAATTTTTATAAAAAAAATATTCTATTTTACCAAACCTATTATTACACATCTTGAAGTATGTGTAGCTAAAAGGTATTCAGTTCTTGGCATCACAGCTTCTGAAAAAATATAAGTGATTTCCACAATGTCAAGAATAAAAGGGCTGCATGATAATGATAAAAGTTTGTCTGTACAGAATCAAAAGAGCACTTTGTCCTACTGGGATCAATTCAGTCTGCAGGAGTGGGGATTGATTTGAGCTGTGCTCAGATGGTCTATTTTATGTTGAGTACAGCTCAAGGGTGAATGAGATACAAATCAAAGGACAAGATAAATCCTATTTTTTTTTGTGAAAAAAAAAAATTGAGGAACCCAACTGGAATCCAGAAATGGAGGCACAATTAATTTATTTTCTTTACATATTAGGACATACTCATCCAATTTGTGTTTATTGATACTAGGTAAATGGGAGTATTGAAATGAACATACATCAGGTACAGAGGAGGAAGGGGGAAATTGAGTTGTAAGTAGTCCAAATGAAGATTTTGGTGAAGGGAGGCAGCTTATGGGGAATGTGTGAATTTTCTCTTGTAAGTCTGAGTGTTCCTCCCAGTGGAAATGAAGTGTATAAATTAACTCAGTTTCTGATGTGGAAATGTAAATATAATCTTAAATAGAGGCTTACGCTCAATATAATTTTTAGATAGCAGTTCCAAAAAAGTTGATGGGGGATTTGGTATTGAGGAGGAGTTTCTGGGCTGGGGATCAAGAGGCTAAATATTTGGGAGAGTAAAAATTGATCAATAGATTGCATGGAACATTACAATGATTGGTTGGGATGGAGGAGGAAGCCAGTGACATTCTCTTCTGCTTGATTGTAAGTTGATAGATGAAATGGCAGCTTTTGGTGCTGTATTGTTTTTGAATTAATATGTAATCAAGGTTATGTGCCAGTTAGATAAATTTTTTGGACCTCCATGGTAGTGGGACATTGATAAATGATGAATGAGGAGAGATTGAGGGAAGAAATGACACCTTGGTGGTGTGTTCTTAACTACAGAATTTCCATGAGCAAGATGATTGAGGGGGTGAGTATAGAGATAAATCATAGCACACCTGCATTTTCCATTTTGAGTTTGTTTCAGAATGGCTCTTCTTTGCTTGGTGCCTTGCTGGTGCTAGCACACCCAATCTGACCTCATCTTTCCTACCCATGAACCAACTCTCTAGAATTCCTGTGTCTGTTTTTTTTTTTTTTTAGTGCTAATTGATTTTGACATTGCACACTACAGTGTATACCAGCTTATTTTGAATACATGATTAAATAATATGTTTTTTGTATCTATCTAAAAGATTTAACTATTTCATGTTACTGGGGACTGTCTGAAGTGAGTAAGGGTCCCCGAAAAAAAAAAGGGAGTGCCTATTTTTCTGTAAGCTAGTGCCAGACTAGGGGTGATCTGACGTTGAACTAATCCAGCTCAACACTACCAAATGGATTCATCATTCCAACAACAACAACAACCAGACTTCCTACTCAATCCAAATCCATTTCACTTTCAAACACAAGAAACACAAAAACAACAAACTAGTAACTTAACAACAGAACAAAAAGACCAACTACCAGAATCATCTTCAGAAGAACAACAGCACTCATTGGTTCAACAAAACCAAAGTACAACCTCTACTTATCATGTTAACGCATTCGGGGTTGTCGATAACCCATCAAACCAAACTACTTTCACCAGGCTAGGTATTTCAAATCGAATACCCGGAGGTGGAGATTGTCAAAAACTTTGTCCACGTCATCAAAGGATGGCAAATGAAGGTACAAATAGAGCACTCCAGGAAGAGATTGAAAAACTACCTCAATCAGATCAAGAAGCTATAAATACAGCTTGGAGTATATTCAGCGCTTCAAACGTACATCGACGTAGATTAATCCTTACTGGTTTACTCACCATTTGCTGTCCCTCTCAATTAACTTTTTTATCCGATTCACTTAAATCAGCTTGTCGAACAGATCCATTTATTAGATTACCAAAAGAAACTAGTTTAAAAATTCTATCATACCTCGATGCATTCAGCTTAGGTAGAGCTGCACAAGTTAGTAAACTTTGGAAGAAATTAGCTGATGATGATTTACTTTGGCATCAAATGTGTCAACAACATATTGAGAAAACTTGTCAAAAATGTGGCTGGGGTTTACCTTCTATGAAGAACCGTAAACGATCCCCTTCGATCTCTAATTCAATTCAATCTCTCCAGGATCCTAAAAAATGTAAAACATCTTCACCATCTCAGCTTGAACTCCCATCCAATGACCATCACCCCTCATCATCTAACCCTTCAATGCAAATATCATCCTCTTCATCATTTTCACAACCCGACTCAACACTCATACCTTCAAATTCTCAAAACATCTCACCTGCTCCACCAACATCACCTAATTCAATTCAAGATTCAAGAAAACCATGGAAATCAATTTACACAGAGAGATTAGCTTTAGAAAGAAATTGGAGAAAAGGAGAATATATGGAAAAGATATTACGTGGTCATAGTGATTCAATTACAACGTTACAAATAGATGAACAAAATTTAAAATTTCCCATTTTAATGACAGGATCTTGGGATAGAAAAATTAAAATTTGGAATTTAGATACGTTTGAATGTATTCAAACTTTAGAAGGTCATTCTCGTGGTGTTAAGTGTCTTCAATTCGATCATAATAAACTCATCTCGGGTGGTATGGATCATGTTCTTAAACTTTGGAATTGGAGAACTTCTGAATGTATTCGAACTATTCATGGTCATTCTAGTGGTGTTACTTGCTTGAATTTTGACGATGAGTTGCTTGCTGTATGTATTTTTCTTTTCTTTTTTTCTTTACAATTAATTATCTCATTTTTACGAACAAAAATAAATAAATAAAAAACAGAGTTAAATATATCAGAGGATTGATTTCTTCTTCTTTTACTTGACTTAATAATAATGAAATAAAAATTGAATACAATCTACAACTCAACACATGACATAGAGTGGAAGTGCAGATTCGACTATTCGGATATGGAATTTCAGCACCGGAGCGGGATACGTATTAAGGGGACATCAAGAATGGGTGAACACTGTAAAATTAGATACCAAGATACATCAAGAAACAGGAAGAAAGATTAAGTTACTTTATTCAGGATCAGATGATGGACAAATAAGAATATGGAATTTATTAAATCGACAAACTGTTAAAATATTAAATGGACATGTTGCACAAGTTCAATCAATTTGTTTATTAACTTCAGATCATTTACATTTACATTCAGATTCTCTTATTTCTGGTTCACTTGATAATTGTTTAAAAGTTTGGAATTTAAATTTTAGTTTTAATTATAATAATAATTTTAAAAATAATCAAAATCAAAATGAAAATAATAATGATTCACTCCTTCATCAAGATTTAACTTTCAATTTAGATGCTACCTGTGATCGTACTATGTTTGGTCATATTCAGGGAGTTTGGAGTGTTGATGCGGATAAATTACGTATTGTTAGGTTGGTTCTTATTCTCACTTACTCCTTGATCCCTCTTATCTTTTTACCCGTTACAAAAAATCTTACAACCTTCATAATAAACCCTTGAGTTTTTTGGTTAAAATCTTATGTTAATTTTTTTTTTTTTTTTGTATATATAA